>CAJNDT010001535.1:696113-713613 GCA_905221615.1 Symbiodinium sp. CCMP2592
CTACACGGCGACCTATCCATTCCTATTCTCCGGAAGCATGGAAGAAAATGAGCGAAGCGGAGAAGAAGGCAGCGTACAAGAAAGAAAAGCGAGACAAAGCTCGAGTTGCCAAGAAGGACTGGAAGAAGGCTGTGATAGGGAAGAAGATAGTCACCAAGATTTTGGACAACATGATCTTTCCCAAGATTGTTCCATGTGAAGAAATCGATCTGCAACTCAACGTGCCCTTTGATGACGACGATGGATGGTCCTGGGCACAATCCTATGTGGATCAATACACACAAGAACAATTCTTGGCTGACGTCGTGCCGGCTGTTCCGGCACACATGGTCATGGATGACAACTGGATTCCATCTATGCCGTGTACGACTTCTCACAGAAACGTACATCGGGAAAAGAATCAAGCAGGAGAATCATGCTTCAATGCCATGGTCACTCGACCCGTCACACGCAAGGAGATGGTCAACAACCCCAAGGCCATGGAAGCTTTCATGAAAGAATGGAAGGGATTGTGGGACCAAGAGGTGTTTGACTTCTCAACTACGCGTGAATATGACGACGTCGTCGCTGAGGCAAAGAGGAAAGGTGAGAAAGTACACATGGCGCGAGTACATGGACTGATATACGAGAAGAACTATCAGCTCAAAAGAGGACGATCCTGCCAGGAAGTTCAAAGGGCGAGGTGTACTACTCGGTGATCAGGTCAAAGACCAGAACATGGAAGCCGCATTGTTTCAGGATTTGGGGAATTCCCCGGCTACGTTTGATGCCTCACGGTGGGCAGATTATTACGGATGCCTTCCTGGCAACGATGTCCAGATGGCGGATGCTATCCAAGCATACATTCAGGCGAGATTATCGGGAACTCCATGTTGGGTTGAATTGCCTGATGAAGCCTGGCATCCATCTGCGAAACGGCATAAATTCCGTAGGCCTGTATGCCGCCTGATCAAAGCTCTATATGGACATCCTGACGCAGGAACCATGTGGGAACAACATTGCCACACCGCGGTACAGAAAGTAGGATTCAAGCCGATTGGAGATGAATGGCCATCATTGTATTTCCACCCGCAAATGAAGCTCTTACTTGTCATCTACGTGGATGATCTCAAGATGGCAGGACCCAAAGAGAATCTAACCAAGGGCTGGGACATGCTGCGCCAAGAACTCCGATTGGAAGAAGAAACGCCACTGGGTTTGTATCTGGGTTGTCGCATCTCCAAGGGCGAGGCAACGTTGCATGACAAAACGAAGGTGTAGACCGTTACCTACGACATGGAGACGTACCTGGACATGACAGTCAAGAAGTACTGCGACGTGACTGGGTTCGATCCGACAAAATTCAAGACGGTACCATCGCCGAGTCCGGCTGAGGAGACTAAGAATCACCCAGCTCGCGCTCCGGCACAGTCAGGTAAAAGCCATCGATGCACGTGTTGTGGACACACCATGCCTGTTGATAAGGACGGTCGGCTTGTTCCGCCTCCACCTATTCCCAAGGCGCCAGAGGAAGAGGAGATCAACGAGGCTAATCGCGGCGCACTTGCTCCGCAGGCAGCAAGCATTCTCATGAAATTGCTTTATGCCGCGCGCATTTGCCGCTTCGATCTTCTGCGCAGTATCAACAATCTCGCACGCAAGCTCACGAAATGGACCAAGAAGGAGGATGCTCTTCTTCATCATCTCATGGCCTATGTGCACCAGTCCAAACATCACATGATGATTGGATGGGTCGGGAACTCCTTGGAGGACTCGTCCATCGGGCTGTTTGCAGATGCGGACTATGCAGGGTGTGGAGAAAGTTTGAAATCTACCTCCGGTGCTCATTTGCACATTCAAGGTTCTCATACAAGATTTCCCTTGGCGGGACTTAGCAAAAGGCAGGGATGCTTGAGTCATTCCACACCTGAGGCCGAGATTGTCGCGGCCGACTTTGCCATGTCACGTCTTGGATTGCCTGCTATCACGTTGTGGCAGCAGCTTGGGGGGCTAGACCCCAACTTCGTCTTCTACGACGACAACCAGACCATGATCGGGGTGATTCGCACGGGCAAGAATCCGACTATGCGTCACTTGGAACGTACCCACGGTATCTGCATTGGGTGGATGCATTCTATCTTTCAGGAAGGTTACGTTTCTCTTGCCTATGAGGTCACTGCCAAGATGTCAGCGGACATACACACCAAGTCGTTCAAGGATTCTGTGTCCTGGACACATGCGTGTCAGCTCATCAACATTTTTCCGCCGGCTATCATTGGCTCCCAAGAGATTATGGATCTGATGCGCCCTACTCATACCCAAAGCACGGATGAGAAGGGGCAACAGCATTACTCGTTCAAGAGCGAGGTGCCTTGTTTTCCTTACACGCAGACGCCGATCCTCCCTCAGGTGTTGTATCGCGCTGGCTTGTCGAGTAAGGAAGGCTGCAAGAACATGACAGTGTGGACCCCATCCTGGTTGTCAAGTTCCCGCGCATGTTGCGGGGGCCGCCTTCCGCGTTGCCGCCTGGTCGTTACCTTCGGTCGACTTGGATTCTTCGCGAAGGGCAGTGGCACCAGATGGAGGATCGTGCTGCTATCCTTGATCAACCGGGCAAGTTCGACCGCTATGTGGAACGTGCTGTGTTTCAGTACCATCCGGTTCGGGGGCATTTGCGCCCCGCAGCTATCGCGGACGTCCTTGCGCCGCCGTTTTTGCCTCCTCCTGAACCGCCTTTGGGACAGTCTTATGTGCGCGCCCTGCCCGCCAAATGGCGAGCGGTGGTTGTCACACTGGCGCGCCATCCATGGGGGGTACCAGGGCTTTACATTGCCTCTTTGTTTCAACGGCCAGTCCAAAAGTCAAGCCTCTCAATTCGGTTATGACCACTGGTCGTCAGTGTACGAGGATGTATGGCATGATGCGGCTGAACAGAAAAGGGAATATCAAGGATACGATGGAGCAATTGTGCCTCACGTGGTCAATTTCGCCGAAAACAAACCCAAGGAGGGCCTGGTGATCCAATTCCTCGACCACGGTGGAGGGTTGGTCCATACCTACAAGAATCCTTACAGCCGGTGGAAGTACCGTATCACTATCAAAGATGCTCCAAAAGCAGTGACGGTGTGGACATTGGTAGGGGGCGATGAGGAGAACTGGTGGAATGAGTATGCTCCAGGCAAGGATTGCATTGCGCAGCATGCTCCCGATTCTCACTACGACCCTGGGCTGCAAGTAAATGTTCTGAGTATGGGGCGAGAAGTTGACGACGCCATGTGTGCCTACCTCTTCGATGTGGTGGAAGCAAGGAAAAACAACCCTAACTCCGTGATCTTCATTGGTGCAGGGGGGTTAGGCAAGAATTCGTGGCTGAGTCGGAAAATCGCTGACAACCCTGAAAGGGCCAAATTGCGGACAGACTACCCATGGGGGGAGGTCGTCCAAAGAATTGCGCGCAGAGCGGCATCATGGGGGTTCCAAATCATCATCGAAGTACCTCCGCGAGTACCAGTCCAGGAAACCAAGCAGTATAAGGGACTTCAGGAAGATGCCATGTGGAAGAGCATCAAGATCCAAGGATGCACTCACGGGCAACGTTATACCTTTCGGGATCCTGTATCTCCCGGAACCGCCGTCGAGTTCGGCTACTGCAAGGATGAATGGGAGTACATTGCCGCAAACGTCGCGTTGCATCCTAAGTCGTCTGACGTGTGCTCGTCCAAACATTTGCACATGACCGATTCGGCCGCTAAGGATCGATCTGATAAATGCGAGTTGACTAGCCAAATCTCCAGGAGATTGCTTAAAGCCTTGAAATTTCAGGCAACGGGCGATGGGAGATTGGTAGCCATGCCGTCGAAGGCTGGTGGACGAAAGCCTGACCGCATGATCGTTGACCTATGTGGATTAGGCAATGGCTACGCCGTGCCTAAGTCCACTAAGGGATGCGCTCGCATAACGTGCAAGGAGCTGATTGGCTCTAAGGCCGATGAGGACAGCCTCATCGGTGCAATGAAGGATGCGTGCCGGAATGACCTGCGCACACCTGTGCTATTCGTGGCATCGCTTTTGCGATCAGGTGCTGGTCCTGGAAGTAGTGAAGGGGCTTGCGTGGGGGGTGAGAAACGTTACGGTGGGAAGTACAAGGTTTTCAGAAGTGTCTTGAAATCTCTCAAACGCCTGCTGAAGAAGTGTGCGGAATTTTCCGACGTCTATTTTTTGCTTTACATGCCTTCTTCATGTTCATGTTGGTCTTGGCCAGAGTTGCATGCTCTTGTTTCAAGTGGCAAGGTGACAAAGGTTAAGATTGATGACCATGTTGGTGCTGGTGGCGATGGTGGTGGACGCAGGATCATGTTCTCTAACATGCCTGAAGCGGAACGTTTGATGGTGAGACTGGATGATTGCTTGGGCCATGAATCGAAGAGCAGTTTGTTGCAGCGCATTGATGTTTCATGGCGGTCGATTGCGAGGGATGTTCGCAGCCTTGTTCGAGCTCATGTCAGTGTCAGTCACGATGCACATGAATCTGAGGACATTGCATGGCAGCAACATCAGTGTGTAGACGCTGATGAAGGGGCTATTAGACAGCCCCAACTACGGAACAACTAAGGTCTGACCGGACGGATCGGGGAAGGGTGCCTCTTACGGAGAACCCGGAACCGTGAAGTCGAGTAGGGTGTAGGGACTTCTCTTCTACGGAGGAAGGACCGAACCCCGAGCCATGGCTGAAAGCTACAATGCCTACGAGCTGGCCTTCGAAGGAGTGGACCACGAAGAAGTTTTCCCATCTGGTGGGATGCTGCGGACGTTTCTGAAGTTCCACAAGTTCCTGAAGATGTATTCTGGGGATTCGTCGCAGAGCGTTTCGCTCCCGCCAAAGATTACGAAAGACAAAGTGGTCGACAATGATCTCATTCGCACATGGGCAGCTTTCAAAGCACCTCCGTTGGTCTTGCTGTTCAAGTGTGCAAATCTGTCGCCAGGAGGGGATCTTTCCATTCGAGTCCGGGAAATCCTCAAGGCTTGCATATTTGCTGCCCCGGAGGAGTACATGGACAAGCCCTATGGGGAGATACTCGCCATGGTCATCAAGTTTGGTGGAGGTCTCAAACACATTGTTGCTGACTACGAAGGGAAGTTCATGCCATCACAAGATTTATGGTGGACGAGGAAGTGATCCGCGATGATGCAAAGTTGGCTGTGGTTGAACTGGAACAAGAAAGAAAACAAGTTCGGTTCGACTTGAACACTGCGACCAGGAACATCGTCAGCGCGGACGTGTACTACAATCTCGCCGTTCTCATCAACTCCGTGGAGACGCCCTACCAGACCGTGACAGACACGAGAATTCAACAATGGTATACGGTGAATCAGGACTACTACCACAAGTTGCCCATGTCGGGCAGAGCACCTGACCAATCCGACTTGTTGGGAGAGCCTACGTTATGTAGGGTGTGCAAGCTGATGTACATGTTCGCAAAGCACACTGGGTATGGACTTCGGACCTACAACCAGGAATGTGCAGCGGGCAACGATGGCGCTACGCCAATCAACGTTCACCAGCTGGCTTTGATGATGCGCACATTGCCTCAAGGCATGGGACATCCCCTCGCCTTTGCGATGAACTCACTCCAGGCGTTCAGTGTCTGTCTCCACGTGCTTCATTCCTACGTATCATGGGTCGATCCACAAACTGGACTCCCGCATTACAGATGGTCTAACGACGTGCTCCCTGATTCCGACTACACCACGTATGCTTTCCTTAAGCACCATGTGGATGCAGTATGTGCAGCTCAGGACAAGAACGGTTTCCAATTGCCGGATGCGTTCCGTGGCTACACCTGGAATCAATGCGGAGTTGAATCTGGGTACGTGGTCGACTGCTCTACCAAACGCGCCACATGGGGCATATGGGAAGCGGAATTCCAACAGATGAGGGCACCAAATCCGCTTATGCAAGATGATGGCCTATTTCCGCCCAACCTTCAACGGCATCCTAGCTGGGTATACTCAACGGGGAGAGTTGCGATGCCTACGGCAAGCAACCTCGAACCGGAAGGAATCGTGCACCCTGAGCATGGAAGAACGCCGGAACAATCGCAAGGATCCGCTGCCGGACCTCGAGCCACCCCTAGCCACGGACCAAAGAGGGCAAGGACGGACGAGGCAACGGCATCGGCGTCGTCATCTTCTGCGGCACCTCCTCCACAACAACCGCCTTCGCAGCCGGAAGAGGAACCATCGCAACCGACATGGGAGGAAGCTCCAATCCCCGCTGGCGCTCAGGAAAGTTGGTACCATTATGTCAACATCGATGAGAAGGGCTGTCGCTCGATCTTGCTGACGACGACCCGTGATCAAGACGAGTACCCACCTACCATTGATGAGACGCCAAAGTTTGTGGCCAACCACGACGTGGGGACCACACCGATTCAGCATTACGTCAGAAGACTGGTGACCTATTTGGCAAGGATCCGTTCCGTCTCTCAAAATGATGACAAGGGTCTCAACCTGAAGGTCTACGTGAAGCTGAGTACAAAGGTGTGGTTACGGATGTATTCACGGCTGTACCATGCATTGGCATTGGTATCATGCGTGCATCTTCCTTCTCCTCCGATGCTTACCTCGGCAGTGATGATCGAGGCAGATAGCGATCTTGTCGACAACGATGACAATTCCGGAAGAAGCAAGGATCAACACCATGAACACGCTGAACGGATTTCGCAATAGTTTGGGTATGGGTGGCAAACCTGATGCCGCGACTATGCGCTCTCAGTGCACAATCCTCGTCCAGGACTTTGACATGGTTGCAAGGACCAGGGGATCAACGCACACGGTGAGAGAGAACCTCGGCATGCATGGATGGAGCGAGGTCTACATTGTGAGCCCGTCGATCACCGCAGGTGCCAACTACAACTTCCAAGTCACAAAAGGATCGTTGGAATCTGTGAATGCGACATTGGATGGCTTGACTGAAGAGCAGCTTGCAACCGTCACATTGCATTACCATCTGTCTCTCCAGGCAATCCTCATCGAGAACATGTCCTTTCCAATGAGTGAGGTTGGAGACGGAGCAGCAATTCGCACTGACTTGCAGCGACAACTCAAGATCACGTACGTTGACCCTATCATTGCGGCAGGGAAGCGTACCACGCGCCCTCCAATTGTCAACATCAATCACGACTTACGGTTCGTTGGAGCAGCTAGCAATTACCTTCAGCACAAAGCTTCTCTGTTCAAAGGTTTCCACGCGCTGGGAATGTACATTGAACTGGAGTTGCGGGCCCGAGCATGCGTGGTGATTCATGGATCTTCGTTTTGGTCAAGAATGTACAGCCAGATGAAACATGCGTCGTCAGGCGTGCATACACTGTCAGCCGAAAAGGTGCCAGCACCGGACAATCGGGTCAGGTTCAAATTGGGCTTCGCTATCTACGAGAAGCAGCTGTTCTGCGAGAAGATGGTATCCACGTGCTTTGTTGAGGCATCGAAAGTTCGCTCATGGGACGAAACTGTCCGCGCCGACTCAGTCGCTCACCCGTCGCTTGTCGAGATTTGGGAGGACAAGAGTGAAGTCAAGACGTCCACCAGGATTTCGCAGACATGGTTTACGGGAGAACAGCAGCAACAGATCAGGTCGGGTGCCCAGGGTGACACGGTCGCTGAATCGTCCACAGTCACCTGGCAGGACTTTGACATCGCCATGACCGTCCCCGAAGCCTACTACGACAACAGGCACTACTGGTTCCGGATCGACACCTATGCGACCCCGAACACCGGCTATGTCAAAGGGAGAACGTTCTATTGCCCTGGATGTGACGCAATGAAGTTGGCTGAGTGCTACGCACAGGCCTTCTTCAAGCCGACCGGAAACGGGTATCCTGGACACTGCATTGGGTGCGCGCATACTTCAGCCTTGAAGATGCAGCATCAAATCGGCTCCTTCAATGACTTGGTCGCGTCCCAGAAGTACACCTTGGCTTGCGCAAAGCACCTTTATGACCTGAGGCTTCAATTTGTGGACCCTCGCATGGACATCAAGGAGTTCCTCAAAGCTTGTGCGGAAGTGGTCTACGAAGACATTGGCAAGACGGTTTCTCACTACGGTGGTCTCCGAATCACAGCCAGTCAGGCCATCGAGTACGCGGCATGGGGAAAGGCCAAACAGTTGGCATGGGACAGAGGATACGACTCCGAAGGCAAGACATGCTACATCTGCTACTACGATGCCGGGAACTGCGCTTATGCTGGTTTCATGAGAATGCTTTTGACTCCGGAAGAGCGCCAAGAATGCTACAGAGGGTCAGCCTTGCCCAAGGAGGAACTCCTGGGTGACACGGTGGAGCTGGCGCTCGGGCTTCTTACAATTGCAATGAGACACCCAAGTCATTTTCCGAATTGGGGTGGCCTTGAGGGAGCAAATGCGTGCGTGAGGGGAATCGAAAGATCATTCTTCCGCTACGCGTCGGCCGAAGCTATCGAGCTGATCACGGTTGACTCCCCACGCAAAAGGACACCGCCCAAGAAGAATGAAGCAGTCGCTGAGATCGTCAACAACATGTCCGCTGACCTCGTGATTGATTTCACAGTGATCGTCGATGGTGATATCTACCCCGTAGAGATTGCGAGAACCGACGAGACACAGGCCGCTGACAACGTCACGGACGATCCAGGGTTCTCCGTTGCTCCACCAATACCTGCACAGGATGTAGATGTGGATGCGCAACCCGAAGAAGAACAAGGTGCAGAAGGCCCTGATCCCAGGCAGGCGATTCGTGAAGGATTTGTCGCACAGCTTCAGGACTATGTGGGAGTGCTCGCTCAAGGCGAAATGTCGGTCGGAAGTGACCGCCTCACGTTCTGTATCGCTTGTGGCAGTGATCTACACACTCTGTCCAATTGCACGGAAAATTCTGCAACCCGGGATCTGGTACTTCGAGGCATCCAGATCATCAAGGAAAGCCTTCTTCGATATCCACGTCGAGTACCTCCACAAGAGGCTGAGCCAATGGACGTTGACACCACAGACCATGTGAGTGTTGCATCCTCGGACCGACGACCCAAGGCCAAAGCCCGACCGCGACGCGGAGGCGAAGCCGTACGGGGTGATGTGGTCTTGATCCGTTATGAGAACAAGCACAATCTCTGCACGGATGTGGAAAACCGTCGGGGCCTACATGATGCTTGTGGCGTACCACTGCAGGAATCAGGACCAGAGAATAGCCAGCGGGTGGTGGACCTCATTGAGCAGCTTTCGGACCATCGCGACCGACGCCTACCTCAACGAGGAGACCGTCCTAGCTTTGCTTTTGACGATACCACTCAGGGCTACACCAATGCAGGCTATGAATGCATCGGCGGCGGAAGGCCAATCCGGTGCGGGATTCTCGACCTGATCCCAACCAAGGGTGCAAGCTTCATCAACAATCGATGGGACATCGTGAACGAAGTTGTCCTTCGCAACATCACCCGTCAGCGCAGACTAAACGCGGATTGGGCGCTATCATGCATCCAATCTGACCTGCGTCACAGAATCGCCAGGCGCCCAGGCTCGGAATGGCTTGACAACAGGTGCCAGGTAGCATTCAGCAGCGTCATTCGATGTGATGAAGGAGGGTGGGTGCTGATCGAAGACTTGGTGAGGCATGAGCAACTATGGACCCATGAAAGCAGACGCATCACCGAAGCGGTCTCATGGTCCGATGAGCAACAGAGGAAGAGAGTGTACAATGAAAGACTTCAGCTATTGTTCCAAGGGAACATGCTCGCAGCCACGAAACGCCACAAGGCCAAGATTCGGTTGCAGTTCCTGGGAGTGAGAGTGAAGGACCCCGGCGTGGAAACTCTTGGATCCGCAGGTTCGAACATGTTGGTATCGGTTCCTGACCAGATCACGGAGATCCAGAACAATGATCGTTGCCGGCACAACCAGAGGTACCTGAACGTTTGCAACGGCTGGGTGAAGCCATGGGCAGTTCGGGCTACAAGTGGTCACTCTGCGCACTCAGATCCCCAGAACAATTTGCTTCAGTTGGACAAGAACAGGTTCGCAATATCTCCATCTATGACCCTCTTGCAACGTCTCGGAGGAGCGTTCCACGCTACAGCATGCCGCAACTTGGATTCCATTGTCACGCAAGGCATCATGCCTGGTTCGGAGGACCCCGACGGGGACTTCGACCATAGGCGCCAATTTCGAGGCAACCAAGGCGGCAGACTCCACAGCTATTGGGGGGTGTTTGCACCGTTCGATCACCGGAACGCGACGACCAAGATGCGGGTACATGGACGAGATGCCAAGCACATGCCACTGGCGGTCCTTCATGTCCCATCGCAGGACCTTGCACGAGAAGATGGACGTATCACAGACAGCGGCATCATGATCGTTGGCCGGACGATACCGTTCCATTTCGTCAAGGAGGTATGGTTTTGCGTCCCGGATCCTCAAGATACACACTCTTTCGCTCTGGTGGAAAAGATCTACGATGAACGATTGGAGAAAGAGCTGGTGTTGGACTACAATGCATCACCGTTGCTCCCTGAGTTCGAGAGATACCGAACGCCGAGCAAGATCATGGAATTGCTTTGCGAAATGCCTCCTGGACCCCACGACACCAGCAAGGAGCAGATCATTCGAGACCTTACGACTGTCCTGGAGTCCCACAGGGAGAACACGGTTCGGCATCACTACATGGACAAAGGGATCAAGTTTGTCATCAAGAATTGGCGACCCGAAGACCTACGCAGAGACGAGGATGGAAGGAGAATGAGGGTGTGCCCGGCATGCTACAACATCGTTCCGGCATGCTTCTCCCGATGCACGTCTTGCTGGTCACAGTTCGTTTCTAGCGGATATTACCAAGGTTCTCCACAACGGGAGACTCCTACGGAGATCCCCAGTGACTTCATTGCTCAGACAATGGAAGCCGCGGCAGCAGCAGTGCCTGAGGCGCCCGAAGAGGAGCAGGAAGCCATGGAGGTAGAGACCGTTGCGGAACCTGAGGAAATCCCAGAACCATCTGTCATCGCGGAGGACGATCCAGAACAGGAACCTGATGAAGAAATGGACATAGAGCCAGGAGAGGACTTTGATGACGCAGTACCAGATGCAGTTGCACAGGAACGCCGTCCCGTCTTCATCACCGGCCAGTCTTTGAACATCGATCCTGAGCTACAACTCGCACGTACCGCCATGCAGCCATCCTACTACTCAGGGAAGCGAAATGCCCATTGCATCGACGCCAACATGGTCGCTCTTTCGTATATGGCTTTCGTGGTATGCAGGACCATCTACAAGGCTTGGTCAGGCTTCGCGAAGTGGGCTACTATGCCGTTGTTTCAGATGAAGGAGAACTTCGCACTTGGCCAACGTTATGATGTGCTTGGAAAATGGGGATCATTGGCTGTAGTGGACAGAGAGACTGGTGTGAGCAGGGATGTGACTGATGAGGAGATCATTCGCTTTGCCAAGGAACCTGAGAACTTCAAGCAGTATGATCCCAACGGGACTTACACTTTGAAGCGCTTCCGGACGAATCAGATGCTTTCGTTGCTTACACGGGGAGCCAACATGATGGGAATTGGCAGGGACAACTTCAACCCTACTACGTACTTGAAGAGCAACAGGGATGAAGATGTGAAGGCTATGCACTTTTGTTGCCTGAACGTCCTGTGCGAGGTGATTCCGATGGTGACAGGACACCAACAATTCTCAGTGCTACGACCAACGCCAACTGGACCGGTGGACTTCTTGTACATCGACCCCGTCGGTATCCTGCTGACTCATTCCGATCATTCAGTCCAGACCATCGGATTGCTGGTGGACCACAATGTGCAAATGCCTGCGCATTTCATGGACAGATTGAACAGATCCAAGGCTGAGAGACAGCAAAACCCGACGACCAAGCGTACTGAAGCCCTACACCACATTTCGGCCGCTGACTATCTCCCTCCAGGTGGTACTTCCATCCTGGACACGCCTGTCACTGCGGAGGAACGTGCAAGCGCTTCTTCGGCCAAGGAACCTTCAAAGGGGCGTGAGAGAGCCGGAGGTGAACAGCATGGAGGCTGGAACGCCAACACCTACTATGACTACACCGCCGGCAAAGGCCGAAACAAAGGCAAGGACAAAGGAAAGCAAAGGGAACAGTATCCAGAGGAAAACCTCCGGCCCTGGGACCGCGATCCTGCGACCACGCGAAGATGGAGATGAATCAACGCTTGGTCTTCCTCGCCTATCAGTTCGTGACCTCTGAGCTTCGCCCATGGAATGCCATCGCGAATGCTTCTTTCTTCGGTGACGCCTGATTCGTTTGCCATTTCAGGGGATCGTTACTGACGTAGATGAGTGTCACAACGTTTCTAATTGGGATGCAAAGCTCTGATTTTCAATGTCAACGTTGCGGCGGAACATTTTCTGTTGTCCTATCGTGCCATCTTCCGGGTGAGCAGCGTCGGAGACGCAACTCATGGGGGGTGCGAACGGACTGCGATGCCTTGTCAAGTTCTAAGGTGTCACTATAAGAGCTGTGAGCAAGACTGTGTAAAGTGCAAGAGAAGGGGGCACGCTACGCGTCCCTCGACTCTAAGGGGGCACGCTACGCGTCCCTCATCTTTACCTTTCCATGTGACCGCCCACGCAACGTTTGGCTCAAGTCAATGCCCATAGCTAAGTGCTATATGTGTCTTCTATCCTGAGCAATCAGAGCTATCCCGTTGCACAGACGAACCGCCGCCGGCAGTGAGTGCAAAAGGAACGGCCGCCGGTTCTGCCTGCATAGGATTGCACGTGTGGAAGTGTAAGAGAGACAGGGTCCAGTCTGTGGAGAGTGCAAGCCAGCCACACCTACATTCATTACAGCTCCGGTGGGGAGAGCAACAACCTAGTCGAGATCAATCCCCCACGCATAAAGCCTTAAACCCTAACCCTCCCCTCGGCGAGCCCTAAAAGTTCGAGGCTTGGAACCATCGCGGTACGCTGCAGTCACGAACACAGTTCGGGAGCCTGGCGTGTTCCATGGGGGAAGGGTTTAGGGTGTTAGGGTTTAGGGTTTTAGGGTTTTAGGGTTTAGGGTTTTAGGGTTTAGGGTTTAGGGTTTTAGGGTTAGGGTGTTAGGTTTTAGGGTTTAGGGTGTTGGGTTTTAGGGTTTAGGGTTCAGGGTTTTGGGGTTTAGGGTTTTTAGGGTTTAGGGTTTTAGGGTTTAGGTCCCCTTTTAGGAGTCCGTAAAGGGATGTATAAGGTTTCCTGCAAGGGGGTCTATGGGGTTTCTGTGAGCGTACTTGGAGGATCATTGGGACACCTTAAAGGGATCTAAAAGGGTTTCTTTGGGTTTACACAAGGGTATATACTATAGCTCCCTGAAGTAGGAGCGCTTTCAGGGTCCTGTTTAAAAGGGTGCCGTACAACTTTGTGGACCCACCAAGGGATCCTACTTCAGAGAGCATCCTATGGTATTTGGCTTTGCCTAGACTAGATCAACCCAGGTACTTTAACAAATAACCAGCGAGCCCAACCCGAACCCCAACCCCAACCCCAAACACCCCCCCCCCGTCCCCCTCGTCTGAACAAAATGGAATCCGAACCCAAACCGGAACCTCCCTCCCCTCCCCCTCCCCCTCCTCACCTCAACAAAAATTGTTCCCGCCCTCCAACCCCCCCTATGCGGGCCCCCTCCCCCCTCCTCCAAACAAAAGACTGTAAGGGCGCCAAGAACTCGGGGCTTCTCTCGAATTCCAAAATTCCAGAACCCGAAGCTCGGAACATCTCGAACCTCGGACCCCCCCCCGCCCGGGCCCCCCGCATGGCATGAACAGAATGAGCACTCCTCTTTTAAAGGGATCTAACAGGGTACTACGATATAGGGGCCTTGATAAGGTTTACTGCATCTCCAAACCTCCGAAGCTCGGAACCCGAACCTGCCCCCCTCCCCTTCCTCTCCAGTTCTAAACCTCGGAACATCCGAACCGAGCCGGTTCCGGTTCGGGTTCGGGTGGGGGACTTACTCTTTGAACAGGTGAGCTTTCCTATGTGTTTGGGTCATATCCAATTCTTTTAAGGTATCATAGGGGCCTCAATATCTACCTATACTGTTAAGGCCCGTATAGTCCCTCGGTTACTCTATCCTAGAGGTTCATGGGACTTGGTAACTATGGTTATAAACAGGGTAACCATACTTATAATCACTTCTAACGCCAATCAAGGTGCCTATAACTGAACTTACTAAGTCCTATGATCCTCGAACATAGGTGCCCTGAGCCCTAAACCCTAAACCCTAGGTGGCCGTCAGACTCAGGGTCACGAGGGTTTGGGGTTCACGAGCTTGGGCTCCGGGCCAGGGTTTAAGCCACGGTGCTGGGCTTAGGGCTCCGACTATAATCCCAAAGGGTCCGAGGAATTATGGGCCATGGGGGATACTTCCCCAGATCCTAAAAGCAATCCCTAATGTAGAAGCCCTACGTTCTAAACCCACAGCACTACATGCCCAAGCCTCGCAATATCTTGAAATGCTTGAACTCCGAAAGTCTGAAGTTGCAGCATTCTGAGGGTTTATGGATGCAGGGTTGAGAGAGTATGTGTGCGGGTTTTGGGAGCTTAGGGAATAAATGAGGTACGAGTCTAGTACTTTTCTGAGTCACACTGTTTCACAACAACGACACCATGAGCAAAGGAAGCGACCGCTTGTGAGGGACGGTCGCTCAGGGTTTCTGATGCTCCTGAGATTCGTGGCCTCGATGGCCAGAGGAGCATCCCTAAAGTAAAAGCCAGAAAGTTGGAATATGATTATCCTAAGCCCTTTATGGTAAATTATACAAGGTATCCTACCCTGAAACCATATTCCAACTTTCTGGAGTTCCCTTTCAGGCGAAAAGTGGTTCAAGTAAGCCCTTCAAGGAAGTGTCGACTCACGAACCTAAAGGCTCCATGTGCCCATATAGTAGGTACTTAGGCCTTAAAGTGCCCATATAGGGACCCCTTTAAGGCCTAAGTACCTACTATATGGGTACATGGAGCCTTTGGGGAAGAGGGGGGGGGTGACAATTTGTTCAGTTACCTGTGCCAGAGATGATCGTGTTCTGACGAACCTTTGTCCTGAAGCTGCTTGACATACATTTGGCTTTCTATGAAAACGGGTTTGACGACGTCTTACAATGACAGTCTTCAGCCCGAAATCATAAACGCTCCAAAATTCTGAGAAACATCGGTTACAGTCTTGGTCTCAAGCCCGAAAGCCAAATGCGAGTTTCCGAAAATTAAGAGTCCCTTATTTGGGGGTCCTTATAATCAGTGTCCCTAAACCCTGAACCCAAAACCCTAAACCCCCAACCCTAAACGCTAAACAGAAAAGAACACAACGACGCCGAGGATCTCGGAGAACCCTCTGCAAAGGGGACCCTAATATACTACCCTAAAGTCAGGGTTTGGATTATTAGAGTGGTTCCAAGGAATTCGTCATTAGACCCTTGAAGCACTGGGTTGTTGTCACGAAGCCGTAATCCAGAGCTCTGGAGCCTAAATCCTGAACTGAACCACACCAGAAGGCGGAGGTTGGTGGATCCTTATTGGCGTTGAGGGAAGTGTTCCGACTTAGTTGCTGTAACTTCTCGGATAGCCAAGAGACGAGCCCTTTCAAGTCCCTAGACCCTAAACCCTAAACCCTGAACCCTAAAGGAACGTCAACCCAACTTTAAAAAAAAAACCCTAAACCCTAAAAGCCCAAAACCCTGAACCCTAAGTTTTGTTTTCCCTATCTCACACCCTACGTCCTGAATCAGTGTTCTCAACCCCTACCTGTGACTCCAAACCCTACTAAATAGTAGGTTATGACCCCTTGATTAGAGGGTCTGACCCTTAAAACGGTAGGTTTTTGGTTCCCAGGTAAGGCTTCATGTGCCTACTTAGGCGGGCTCCTTGAAGGGATCGAAGGGCTCCTTGCAGGGATCAAAGAGAAGGCTTCCTTGAAGGGATCCGAAACCTTTAGTTCCCTGCAAGGAGCCCATAGATCCCTTAAAGGAGCCTTTCGATCCCCTAAAGGAACCCTAAACCCTAAACCCTAAACCCTAAACCCTGTCCCTTCAGGACCCTTATATCCAATGGCACCTACGCAGGACCCTTCTTTGCCTCAGGGAGCATAGGACCTTCCTGGGGCATAGCGCAGGTTTACAATGTCGGGTTTAGAGTTTACGGGTTTAGAGTTCAGGAATTTAGGGGTTTAGGGTTGAGAGTTTAGGGTCCAGGGTTAGAGTTGAGGGTTTTGCAGGATTAGAAGTACTAGCGTGGCTTCCTGGCATGGCTTTCCCTAAACCCTAAACCCTCAGGTGTTCCGTGCTGACGCTGGATGCAGGGCAGTTCCAGTCTCTTGCGACCCAGTTCAAGGACCCTTGTTTCGAGGGTCAGGTGATACAGGGACCGAATACAGTAGTGGCAGTGGTAGTGGCGGTGCCAGTGGCAGTGGCAGTGGTAGTGGTAGCGGTAGTGGTAGTGGTAATTATTGTCATAGTAGTAGCAGTAGTAGTAGTAGTAGTAGTAGTAGTAGTAGTAGTAGTACGCAGCAGTAGTAGTCGTCGTCGTAGCCGTAGTCGTAGTAGTGGTAGCAGCAGTAGCAGTAGTAGTGGTAGTAGTAGTAGTAGTAGTAGTAGTAGCAGGAGTAGGAGTAGTAGTAGTAGTAGTAGTAATTAGTAGTGGTAGTAGTAGTAGTAGTAGTAGTAGTAGTAGTAGTAGTAGTAGTAGTAGTAGTAGACGCAGTAGTAGCAGTAGTCGTCGTAGCCGTAGTCGTAGTAGTGGTAGCAGCAGTAGCAGTAGTAGTGGTAGTAGTAGTAGTAGTAGTCGTAGTCGTAGGTAGTAGTAGTAGTAGTAGTACCCATGCGCGCCTCCTGGCGCCTGGTGTTTTGCTCTGTTTTCAAGTGTTTCGGGGAAGTTTTGGGTTGGGGGGGGGGGGGGGGGGGGGGGGGGGGGGGGGGGGGGGGGGGGGGGGGGGGGGGGAAAATAACGACATGGTCGACCGCAATGGGTTTTCTGGTTGCCAAAAACACTGGCAGTGCCGGTACTTTGGAGCGTTTTATGGGGCCTTTTGTTCGACTGGGAGGGGAGGGTTTGGCGGGGGTGTCAATCACGACATGCTGAACCGCGATTTTTGCCGAAAGCGCAATCCCCACGGTGTGGCTCGATTTTCGTGTGTTTTCGAAGCATTTTCTTCCACTGGTGCGGGGGGGTTGTCAGGCGGGGGGGCCCGCACAGTGGCTCGATTTTCCTGTGTTGGCAGTAGCAGTAACAGTGGCAGTGGCAGTAGCACAGTACACTATTATGGTCGACCGCAATGGTTTTCTTGTTGCCAAAAACACTGGCAGTGCCGGTACTTTGGAGCGTTTTATGGGGCCTTTTGTTCGACTGGGAGGGGAGGGTTTGGTGGGGGTGTCAATCACGACATGCTGAACCGCGATTTTTACATGCACATCGTTGGCATTCTCAGCATCATCATCATCATCATCATCATCATCATCACCATCATCAGTAGCATCACTA
>CAJNDT010001535.1:718613-793613 GCA_905221615.1 Symbiodinium sp. CCMP2592
CCTTAAATAGAGGGTCTTACCCCTAAAACGGTAGGTTTTTGGATGCCCAGGTAAGTGCTTTTGGGGTTTCCGAGGATGTTTAGGGCTGCGGTGGCGTCATGATGTTGCTTGGCCCGAGATGGATTGCTACCTCCACAGCGCAGTCGAATCCGCCTAAACCCTAAACCCTAAACCCTATCCCCTACATGGCATGTGCCGAGAAAGCTGTCCATCCTCGCAAAGTTGCAGCACCTTCAAAGGAGCATCGCATGGGAGGCGACAGCCACCGTCTCATGACCCCAAAGGCTCCAATATATTCATATAGTAGGTACTTTTGCCTTAAAGTACCCATATAGGGACCCCTTTAAGGCCTAAGTACCTACTATATGGGTGCATGGAGCATCTGCGGACTTGGCTGCACGGCTTACTCGGCGGCTCGGGAACTCGCGATTTCCCCGCTCACGTCGGTGGAGAGGCTATGGAGTGCAGCTTTCATGTTTGAATGTTAGGAGTGGTGTTTTTCCAGTTCCCGAAATTGCGGGACAAGGATTCCCACATCCCTATGCTTGCTAGTATCCGTCTCAGGCGTTCTCCGCATCTGAGCTAGCGTGGGCTCTGCACGGATTCTTCGAGGGAATTTGACTGATGAAGTGGCGGCTTTGCATTCAATAACCCGACGGCCGAGAGCAGGGAAACCCGGCAACTGGAGTTACTGCATTATTTTCTTAGATCCCCAGTACCTAACCTTTAAACTTGTTGGGTTCTTATAGTTTAGTAGGAATCGGAAAGTTTAACCTTTCAATTCTGTGGCTTATTGGGGTAGTAAGTTTTGGTTTGGGGAAGTATCATCCATAAGAGTACCTGGACCCTGTGGGATGAACCCCCGACCCTGTTATGAACGCATTGGTGGGCCATTTTCGCTTTAAGAAGAGATTAAATGGCCTCGAAGGGAGGGCGCTAACAACCTGGACCTGAGTTGTAGTTCGAGTCAACCCAATTTAAACTGACGCAAACGATGCACATCGTTGAGACCTGAGGTTTAGTGTTTAGGGTTCAGGGGTTTGGGGTTTAGTGATTTGGGCTGAGGCTTTACTTGCTCCCGATGCTCTGTCCTCCTTGTTTACTTCGCTAGGGGACTGTTATAGTTGGTGACTCGTAATACTATCAAGTTTCGGACACCTCAGCTGTGTTCCGAATAAAATATCAAAAGCCCGTAAAGCATTCCTAGTAGCACGTGTATGGACTTCAAGGCCCCAAGCCTTAGACCATAAATCCAACGGCCCTCCCTAAGGCTCCATGTACCTACATAGTAGATACTTAGGCCTTAAAGTACCTATATAGGGACCCCTTTAAGGCCTAAGTAACTACTATAAAGGTACATGGAGCCTTTGGGCCCAACCTCCTTCAGGTATTGTTGCCAGAGAAAGCCGCGAAGCCGCCGAAGAGGAGGGACGGGAAGCCTGTGCAGCGACGGTTCAGGGTTTAGGGTTTAGGGTTCAGGGTTTAGGGTTTAGGGTTTAGGGTTCCCGGATGTGGGGTTTAAGGCTTAGCGCATTCTCGTCGTGTGGTTTGAGATTTAGGTCATGTTAATTACATAGATTAGTATTAGTGAGCTTGTTTTGAACATCAGCAGCTTGCTGTTGCTTGAGGAGAGGCTGGAGGTCCTTAGTAGCAATGCTGTTCTGGGGATCTGTGTCTCAAAGGTATGCCCCACACCCGTGCCAATCCGGCCCCATGTCCTTACTGATCAAAGCCCCGCGAAAATTTCCAAATTAGAGGAAAGAATGCTGTAGCACCTTGGACAAGAAATCTTCCAGCCTTTGATTCAAAAAACCTATCCACACTCAAGGCATCGGACCAATAATAAGGCCTTCACGGTTTGGAGAAACTGAGAGGCTTTGGGTTTACACTATCTCTCTGAGTTTCATAGGTAGCTGCATGAAGGTCTTTTTGTTCAGGGTTTAGGGTACCTACATGCTACAAGTAGGCATGCTTAGGCCGACCTGACTGGGAACGTCCGGTACTTTTCCCATCATCCTCGAAATCGACCGAGACTTACCTCTCTGACAATATATGACGACACGCTTGTAGCTGAAACCAAGATCCTGTACCTATGCAAAGCCTTAAGCATCCCACAAAGCCGGTCGAAAACCATCTAAAGCCCTATTAAAGCATCTGAAATTCCAAATCAAGAGCCAGTAAGACCCCTGTGAAGCCCTACAAAACCCTTACCCGCAACCCGATGATTCGGCAACCCCTCCAACCCCAAAACCCCGAAGCCCCAAGCCGCAGAGGCCTTGAACCCAAAAACCTCCAAACCCGAAGCCCTCAGACCCTAAACCTTAGATCCCCAATACCTATCCTTTAAACTTTTTGGGTTCTTGCAGTTTAGTAGGAATCGGAAAGTTTAAACTAATATTTCTGTGGCTTATTGGGGTAGTAAGAAACCCCCGGCAGCAGTAACCCGCGAAACCCGGCTAAGGCCCTAAACCAGTCCGGTCAGTGGAGGCCAGGGCTTCTTGCTCCTCTTCAACTGCTAGACACTAAAGCCCCTCAACGAACCTAAAAGGAGCCTGGAAGGAACCCTCGAGGAGTCTGAAAGGAACCTTCAAAGGAATCTGTAAGGAACCTTGAAGGGAACCCAAAGAAACCCTGAAAAGAAACTTTAAACCCTAAGCCTCTAAACCCTTAAACCCCAAACCCCAAAACCCTGAAGGACACAAGCCCTAAAGGAACCTGAAACTAGGATGCCTAGTAGTACCCTTATTCCCTTTTGTAGTCCTAGGTTCCTTATCAAGATACCCAACACCAAAAAGGGAGCCCTTTTTATTCCTCGGTTACTGGGCATCGTTTCCGAATCCTAAACCCTAGACCCTAAACCCATAAACCCTAAACCCCAAACCCTAAACCCGAAACCCCAAACCCCAAACCCTAAACCCCAAGCCCAAAACCCCAAACCCTATAGTAAAAGCCAGAAAGTTGGAATATGATTATCCTAACCCTTTTTTGTAAATTATACGGGATCCTACCATGAATCCATATTCCAACTTTCTGTAGTTCCCCTTAAACCCTAAACCTAAACCCTAAACCCCTAAACCCTAAAGATCCCTTTAAGGAACCCTATAGATCCCACCCTAAAAGGAACCCCAATCAGCGAAGGCCAGAGCTTCGTACTCCTCTGCCTCACTGAAACGTGGGTCAAGCCACGGCCTGATCCTCAGCGTTCCACCCGGGTTAGGGATTCAAGGTTTATAGGGTTTAGGGGTTTAGGGTTTAGGGGTTTAGGGTTTAGGGGTTTAGAGCCCATAGGGTTTATTTAGGGGTTTAGAGGGGTTTAGGGGTTAAGGTTTAGGGATTTCGGGGTTTAGGGTTTAGGGGTGTAGGGTTTAGGGCTTAGCGTTTAGAGTTTAGGGTTTTGTAATTGGTGCTTTGGGGCTGTGAGGGTTTGGGGTTTTGGGGCTCTGAGGACTTCAGGGTTCCGAGGATTCTTCTGGTTCTGGGGGCTCTTGTGGTCAAGAACTTGATGTTTCGGGGCTAGGTCTACCTGTGGATCCAAAAACCTACCATTTTTTAGGGTTCTACCTTCTAATTAAGGGGTCATAACCTACTATTGTGAAGGGTTTGGGGATACAGGTAGGGCTTAGGGTATGGTCTTCAAGCTTCAGGTCCAATGTGCAAGCTCAATTCCCTACAGAAGCCGTAACATGGGAAAAGCGCAGCTTGCAGGATACACCCGCAAGTGAAGACAGTAGAAACAGTCATGTGCCTTGCTTTCACGTGTTTGTTGTTTGGTATCTACCTGGACCCTGAGAAACCTCCCCTTTTCAGGATACGTTTATCTCCTCGTGTCGGGTATCATGGGTAACTAAAGGTTAAAAGTTTTCGTTGTATAGGGATTATATAGGGAGTATACTACCCAAAAAAGGTCAAAGGATACCTACCCTACTACCAGGCTTACCCAGAGGCCCCATAGTAGTTCCTTTTTGGGATTACCTTATAGGATTCTATATACGAACCCCAAACCCATAGTAGTTCCTTTTTGGGATTACTTTATAGGATTCTATATACGAACCCCAACAAGGATACGTGTATTTGGAGAGCATGTTAAGGAGCCCTAGAAAGGTCGGTTTTTGCGGGCCCAGGTTGGGGATCGGCCCGAGACCCTGCCTCGATGCTCATAACCTACCCCCTTTTAGGGTAGCTAGCTCTCTAGGATCTGATATATAATATATAAAAGGATACCTAGTTATATGGTTAGGATCTGTTATATAGAAAAGTAGATACCCTAAAAGAAGGGGTAGGGTATGAGCCTCTAGGTAAAACCCAAACCGGTTCCAGGGCCCAGGATTTACAAGTCGTGCGCGGAGATGCCTTCACGGCTGCTTTCAAGCCGCCGAGGGGGTTGTACTGGACTTAGGATTTCGGTGTGGGGTCCCTGAGTCTGATTAAAGGTTCATTGAACTTAGTGATAGGGTTATAAAAGAGGTAACCATAATGATGAGTACTTATAGCTCCAACTAGGGTACTTATAAATGTACTTTCTAAGTCCTATGATCCTCCAAGCACGGTTTAAGGGCTGGTACTTACACGCTTGGGTTTAGGCCGTAAGCGCCAGAGCCTCGCGACAGCCTCACATGTGCAGGCAATCACTTCTCAGCAGTGCCGTCGGTGAGCCGCCGGGGTCCCCGGCACGTTCAGAGGTTAGATTCCTTTGTGTCTTGTTTGGTGTTACAACAGTTTGTTAGATGTTGGTACAGGTTTGGAGTTCGGCCCCAAGCACTTGGACTACGGTTTGGGTCGTGAACCCGATTCACTCAAAGCCTTGTTTCCTGGCAAGCTTGTGATGATTTGTCCGTCGGGTTTTTGCAATGCCAAGTTTGCTGGGTATAGCAGGTCCGAAAACTACTGTAACCTATTGCTTTGTCAGGTATTTTCGCAAAGACACAATGAAGAACTTACGCGGATCCGCCAAGAAAGTAGGCAGGTGACCTCACCTATATTAGGGGGAGTCCGTTTTTCGTTGCAGGTGTCCTTTCAGTCAACGCCTTTGGCCCAATCCAAGCTTTTATGCTGGTTCACAGGATTTCTGGGCGGTGCTGTAGGTTTCATGAACTTATCGGGTTTAGAGTTAGGGTTTAGTGCTTCAGGGCTCTCCGACTTTCGGGCTTTAGGGGTTCAGGGGTTCCGGTATTTAGGGGTTTGGGGGTTAGGGTTGGGGATCCTGTAAAGAGACAAGACGGTACAGCTCCCCAAGGCCGTTTGTGCCGCGTCACTGTGGTCGAAGCCGTCGCTGGCGATGACGTTGCACTGAACTTGTGCCCCACCGGCGCCATGCAAGCAGGATTCGCTTGCAGCTTCGCTTGCTTCTGGCGAGGTCGTAAGCTTGTTGCGCGACTCTCCCCAGCCAAAATGGTGGAGCCACAAGATCGCTAATGAGGCTGGAGGATGGTAAGCTAGATGATTATTGAAAGACTCCGTGGGCAGGTCTACGACCGGGAGAAAAAGTTCCTAGCCAACCTGGCCGAAGGCTTGATTTTCGTGATAAGTGTCAGCTGATTTCTCTTTCGTCCTGTTGATTGCTCTCGGCTGCCAGACGAGCAGACTTCAGCTCAAACCCTAAACCCTAAATCCTAAACCCTAACCCCTAAATCCTAAACCCTAAATCCTAAACCCTAAACCCTAAGCTCTTTCTTGTGCTGCTGGACCAAATCGTTTGGGCTTCAGGATGCCGGAGTTTGAGCGTTTAGGGTAGTTTAGGCCTAGGGGAGTGAACGCAGGTTGGGTTTATATAGATCTCAGACAGCCCGAATTCAGGCTTTCAGTCCGAATCCATAAACCCAAATCAGAAATAACACCCCGCCAGTCTGAACCTACAACCCGAAAGCTTCTAGATCCGGAGTTTTGGGTTTAGTTTAGGTAGGGCTTCGGGTTAGGCCACCGAAACCGGAAGCCCCAAGTCCGAATCGTTGAAACCCCAAGTCCGAAGCCCTTGCCCCCCTCGCGCGAAGCAAGGCAAAAGGGTCGAGGCTAGAAACCCCCAGAATCTACACTCCAAGCCCTAAACACCCAGACCTTCGAGAATCCCTTAATTATGGAATATACCTTAAATTATAATAGGATCCCAAATATGAATTAAGGTATATTCCTTAATTAAAGGATCTTGGAAGGTCAGGGCACCCTAATCCCGAAAACCTACACCCAAAAAATCCTAAGCACCTAGACCGTAAACTGACACCCGGCTTAAAGGATCAGTGGACTGCGTAACTAGGGTTATGAAAAAGGTAACCATGGACTTGTGGTTACTTATACAGTACTTACAATTTCCCGTGAACCTCGAAGTCCCCTTACAGATTCCCAGAGTACCCTTTCAGAAACCTTATAAAGCCCTTATAGATCCCTCTGGGGGAGTAAGCCTCTTATCCCGGAAATCATCCAAACACTGCACCAGGGATCCGAAGCTCTTCGGACTTCCCTGGGGATCCAAAAACCTACCGTTTTAAGGGTCAGACCCTCTAATTAAGGGGTCATAACGTACTATTTTATAGGGTTTGGGGATACAGGTCAGGGGCGTACATGGTCACTACATGATTTGGGGTTTAGGCTGTTGGCGTTTATGGCTTTTGGGGTTCAGGTTTTATTTCCGGCGCTCAGGGTTTATTGTTTAGAGTTTTGGGTTTGGGCTTTTGGGGTTTATTGTTTGGGGTTGAGGTTTGAGGATCTGCCCTTTCTGTTCCTGTGGATGATTTGGCTCCTTTCGTGCTTCAGGTCGCAATCAGCCACACGACAAGTTTTGGCTTACCGGCAGGAAGCTCAGATGAGCATCGGTAACGATTGATCGTGGGCGGTTCAAGGCTTTCGTAGACCCCAGAATGTAACAACTATTCTTTTCTGAATAAGCCGCCAGTTTTTCGTAGAGACCCTATAGCAAGCAAAACTACAGGAGCCCAACTAGGTCCGAAAAAAGACGGCGAAGTGTCACATCCCGCCCTCAAGGGTCTCAGGGTCTAGGTATAGCGGTTTAGGGTTTAGCGGCTTAGGGTTTAGGGTTTAGGGTTTAGGGTTTAGGGCTTAAGGTTTAGGGTTTAGGGCTTAGGGTTTAGGGCTTAAGGTTTAGGGTTTAGGGCTTAAGGTTTAGGGTTTAGGGCTTAGGGTTTAGGGCTTAAGGTTTAGGGTTTAGGGCTTAGGGTTTAGGGCTTAAGGTTTAGGGTTTAGGGTTTAGGGTTTAGGGCTTAAGGTTTAGGGTTTAGGGCTTAGGGTTTAGGGCTTAAGGTTTAGGGTTTAGGGCTTAGGGTTTAGGGTTTAGGGTTTAAGGTTTAGGGTTTAGGGTTTAGGGTATAGAGCTCCAAAGAACCCCTCATCAAACCCTTAAAGAACCCTTAACGACCCTTTAGGCCGGCCCCGCGGAGACAGGGTCATAACCCCTAAACCCGCGAGCTCGAGCTACTCACCAGAGGGTTCAGGGTTATAGAGTTGAGGGTTTGGGGTTTAGGACTTAGGGTATCGGCCTATGGAGTTGAGGCTATACGGTTTACAGGGTAACGTTTGGGGTTTGGATTTTGCGGTTCAGGCGTATAGAGTTGAGGATCTGGGTTTTTGGTTATAGTATTACCCTAAGGGTCTATGTATGCAAATAGTATATACTTTGTCCCCAAAGTACCTATATAGGGATTACTTTAAGGCCAAAGTATGTACTATTTGGGTACTTGGACCCTTAGGGTTAGCGTATCGGGTTATACAGAGTTGAGGGTTTGGGGTTGAGTTTATATTAGGGTAGAGGAACCCTAGACCATCCAAAACCTCAGTGTAGAAGGCTTCTAGAAGACTTATAGAACCCTCACCGGAAACCCAAAGCCAAACACTGGCTTCCGTCAGCAGAAGGCATCTTCGGACGCCGGCGTGACGACAAAAGTCAAAGTGCCGCCCGTGATAGCATCGCGCCGGGGGCCTTGAAAGAACGGTTGCTGCTTAGGGTTTAGGGTAGATTTCCGTTTGCGTTTGGGGCTTCAGGGGTCAGATGTGTAAGGCTTGAGGCTGTGAGGTTGCAGGGCTTTGGCTTTTACCCCCGGAATTCCGGCTTTTAAGGGATGTCACGGGGTCTTTGGGTCTTAGGATTTCGGCTTTGCTTCTGTTCCAAGTTAACTTGGCCGTGTGGGTCCTTTTGCTTTAAGGCTTGGTGGACAGGACTCTCGGGACAGTTCTTTAGAGACCTAAGGCATTATCATTAGGCTCAAGATTTACCTGGGGCTCCAAAAGCCTACCGTTTTAAGGGTCAGACCCTCTAATTAAGGGGTCATAACCTACTATTTTGTAGGGTTTGGAGCCACAGGTAGGTATCGGTTTGGGCCTACAATTCCGACTGTGCGGTGCTGTAGTGCACAGTATAACAGCGGAAAGGCTCCAGATGTAGTGAAGCCCTGAACTAGGCCGCTCCTGAACGTCATGTCTGTTTCTGTGTGTTATAGCTTTCTTTTGCAGAGACGGCATTCGATTTTTTCGTAAAGGGCGCAGGCTGCAGTAGAGCCCCATGTGCGTGTGCTCAGGCCTTTGAGATTTCTCGCATGACGTTGCTTGAGAGGTTGACAGGCGGTGTGTTGTTTGAAGTTTGGAGTCATTAGGTTTGTATTGTGCTGCAATCAAGCCGCCCTGAACCCTAGAAGTACCTGTGTGGGAGTTCAGGGTTCAGGGTTTTGGCTGCAGAAGGAGTTTGCATTTCTCCAGCTGTGATCTTTGCATACTCAGCTGGAGGCAGGGCGGCCAAAGCAAGTGGTAGTGTCCTAATGGCAACCTGTAGAGTTGCAGTGCTGGCTGCGGGGCTGGGAAAAGAAAGTTCAAACGTCATCCCCTCATACCTGCCGGACCTGAGTCTTAGAATGTCGGCTATGAATGGCTCAAGGCTTCTCCCTGGCCTAAGCCAATTTGCAATTGATGAGGAGATGAGGAGAAAGGCATGGGAAAGCTCTTCTGCAAGCATTGGAAGTGGTGCAGATCGTGCGGAGCTTTACATTAGCTCTACCATGAGCCCATAATATCCTGTCTCAGGCTGGTATGGGCAAAGTCGTTGAAGAAGGCTGCACCATTTCGTCGACATCGCATGTGGCCTCATGTCGCGAATTGGTGTTGCCATGAAATCACCTGCAAGCCAGTTCTCTTCTCTCACAGCCAAGGACTACCCAAAAGTCTTGTCAAGAAACCTTGGCGACACCGAATTTCAGTAAGCAATTCTGTAAACCAAGTGAGTAGTTGCATGGAGCGCCCGCAAACCGTACCTAGCTCCTACAATGTACTTTCTTATTGATTACCCACCATATGGGGTTAGGATTCTACCATAGGAAACTAAGGCACCCACTAACAAATGCTTTCACTTTAGCACTTTAGGATCCAAGTACTTCGGTTGATGATATAAATCCTGCACTACCCATAATAAGGAATACACCATAATTCCCATAGTTTAGGGTTCTTAAGGTAATGCAGGATTTATATCATCAACAGTTGCATCCATGTTCCATAGTTCTTGGGGCAGCAGCCTCCTAGTTAAAGGTATTGCCCAACTTTCAGAGTTCCGGATAGTTTCACCCTAAACTCTAAACCCCAAACCCTAAACCCTAAACTCTAGGCCCTAAACTCTAAACCCTCAACCCTAAGCCCTAAACCGTAAACCCTAAACCCTAAACCCTAAGCCGTATCAAAGGCCTTCCCGACATGGTTTAGAGTGGAAGGTTCGCTGTGGTTTTAGCGGGAGGTGTAGCAGCGCGAGAGCAGTGTAACGTAGGGGCCTTATAGGAAACTTCAGAAAGTTGGAATATGGTTTCATGGTAGGATACCCTATAATTTACCATAGAAGGGTTAGGATAATCATATTCCAACTTTCTGGCTTTTACCTTACTAATTAGCGTATTTATCACTATATTATAGGATATCCCCCCAAAAACCCTGTTCTAAGGATTAAGGCCCCTACTTTAGGTCACGGAGTAACCGAAACCCATCCCATACCCTGAAATGCGAGATGCACTGCAGGGCAGACGGCGTGATGAAAATCGACAGCAACAACAGCTGATTCTGGTAATGTCGCAAGGCGTGGACACGTACTGAAACGGATTTAAAGCCGGCCAGCTACTGCAGTACCTACCATATGTAAGGTGTAGGGTCGAAAGGGTTGGTGAAGGTTTTTCAGGGTTTACGAATGCATCTCTTCATAACGCTCGCATTGCAGATCGGCACCAGAAGGCATTGAAGCGGATCGCACTTCCTTCGTAGTAGAAATCCGCAAAATAGGTCCCTGAAGCCTAAGTTCCTTGATCTTACACATCCGTACACTCCTTTGAGCCCTAAACCTGATAAGCCCTAACCATGTAGAACCTAAACCTTGACCCAGAGGGTCCAAGTACCCAAATAGTAGGGTTTTAGGTCCCAAAGTCCAGACTCTGAATGGTTTTGTGAAACACTGCTATTTGTGCACTTGGACCCTTAGGGTGATACTAAACTAAACCCCAAACCCTGTAAACCCCCAAACTCACCCTGTAAACCCTAACCTCAGTCCTGCAGTACATAAAGAGCCCGAGATGATACCACCTTTAGAGGGTTCCTTTAAAGGATTAGGGTTTGGGGTTTAGGGGTTCGTATAAAGGAGTTCCTTTAAGGGTTTTACGGGCTTGGGGTTTAGGGTATAAGGGTCCATGGAACCTATTGCAAAGTATATAGTATATATTTAGACCTTCAAGGGGTCCCTTATGGAGGTATTCAAGGCCTCATTATATACGATGTAGATACACGGAACTTTAGTGTGGGGGCCTTGCCAAGTAGAACAAGCTTTCTCAGAAATGTCTATTATAAGGGCTACTACGATTGTTGATATAAATCCTGCATTGCCCATAAACAGGAATATACCAGAATGGGATCCTAAAGGTAATGCAGGATTGATATCATCGACCGTAGAAGCGGGTGTCCCAAAAAGCCGCAATCCCTAGACATTCGACCGGTTCCCTTTATCGTAGAACCTAAAGCCAACTCGCAAGGCATACCCTACACAGTAGTGCATGGAGTAAACCTCCAACCTTGCAAGGTTGTAAGTGATAGGCTCGACAGTGTACCTAACCTTTAAGCTTTTTGTGTTCTAATAGTTTAGTAGGAATCGGAAAGTTTAACCTTTTATTTCTGTGGCTTATTGGGTTAGTAAGTTTTTTGCCGTATCCACAACCACTCTGACTTTTTAGGCCCATGCACGACAGTGATACTAGTGTGTGCCGCGCCCGTCCCAGATGTCCACGCCTCTTGCTGGAAGAAGAGTGCAGTGTGCTCCACTGAGTTACGGTTTAGGGTTTGAGGGCTTGTATCATATGTCGGTTTAGATTTAGAGCTCAGATTTAGGATTTGGTTTTGGGTTTATCGTTCAATGAGTGACATGCATGAATAATGGGACCGCTAGGAGGAGAAGCGCAAACAATGCAACTATGGTTGGGCAAAGTCAGGTCGAGCTCTTGCAAACCATAAAGCCACCCTTCTTAGGAATAGTTATAGCACAACGAACAAGCCTTACAAGTGAAAGCATGGTGCAACTACTTCGGCTGCGCCTGTGACGAATGTGACTTTATGAAACTTAACAACATCCAGCTGCAAACCCTAAACCCTAACAACTGACTATATGACATTCAATTACAGGACCTCTGAGGAATTCTTACCTCTGAGGAATTCTTGTCTAATGCCCACGACCTCCTGTCAGTGATCGCTGAACCCGGACCCCTATACCCTAAACCCGAAACCCCAAAACCATAAACCACTAGGGTTGAGGATTTACAGCACAGATTCTGCTTTCCGGCTACCCTTGTTTTTTTTTCTTTGTGCGAGCTGTGGGCAGCGCTAGAAATCCTGTGGCCGCCAAGCTCCACATCAGGCTCTGCACATCATGGCCCCTTGAAAACCGAGAAGTCTTTGTCCCAGACCTTCCAAAATCCTTTCAATCAATTAGGTGTCTTACTATAAAGGTGGTGGTCAATATTAAGGTCCCTTTTCGGGTCCTTATTACGATACGGCACTCCATATTTAGGGTACCCAAAAGGAACCCTTATTTTGACAACCACCAATAAATTAACGAGTCTTGCGTCGCTGATCGTGTGAAGTTCGCAGCTCGCAGCTGCATCCTAGATCAAACTTGGCGTTTCAAAGCAATGCCGCACCCCTAAGCCGCTGCCCTAAAACCAAAACCGCACAAATTCTAAACCCTATTCTAAGCGTAGATAACCTACCTTTTCAGGGACCTATATAAGGAACTCATATGAAGGAACCTTAAAAAATAAAAAGGGTAGGTTTCTTCGTGTCTTGGTAACTTAAACCCCTAAACCCTAAACCCTAAACCCTAAACCCTACAATACGGTGGGTGATATAAATCCTGCATTACCTTAAGGACCCGAAACTATGGGAATCATGGTATATTCCTTATTATGGGTAATGCAGGATTTATGCCCCTAAACCCTAAACCCTATAGATCCCATAAAGGAACCCCTTAAAGGTACCCATGTAGGTCCCTCTACAGGAACCCTAGGATTTGTATCATCAAACGTAGTAGGATCTCCGGGCTTCGTCTTTCCACCTCAACCGATGCTACCTGCCCCCTTTTTAGCATACCTAGTTTTGTGGTTAGGATCTTAGGGTTTAGGGTTTAGTGTCTGGTGTATAGAAAAGTAGATACCACCCAAAAAAAAGGGTAGGGTATGAGCCTACAGGTACGGAATATACCCTTCCATAGTGGTTTTAGGGTCAGGGTTGAGGGCTTAAGCTAAATCGCATTAAGGGGCCCGGTACCCTAAAACAGGGGTAGGGTATGAGCCTAGAGGTCGAACTCTGTACATCACACACAGCCGCTTTACTGCAGGGTTAAGGGGTTTCGGAATTCGGGTTCAGCCTCAAATATCTAGCTTTAAAGGGAACTCCAGAAAGTTGGAATATGGTTTCAGGGTAGGATACCTTATAGTTTACCATAAAGGGTTTAGGATGATCATATTCCAACTTTCTGGCTTTTACTTTAAAGTCTGTCATTGTCCCTGAAATTTAAACCGCCGTGTCCGTTTTCAAAGGGGCCAGCAAACGATCAGCACCAACGGCTCCAAAGAATGTGGCGTCTGGACCAAGCTCACACCATGCGGGGGCTCTTGGGAGTTTAACCCTACCCCTATAACCTACCGCCTCAAGGACTCATAAAAGGACATCCCAAAAGCCTTAACCTTTAAGCCCCAAGCCCTAAAGCCCTAAACCTTTAAACCCGGAACCCCAAAACCCTAAGCTCTAAACCCTGATGAGGCGCCCTACTTGGAGGTTCATGGGACTTAGTATATATGGTTATAAATTAAGGTAACTATACTTATAATTACTTGTAACCCCAGCTAAGGTACTTATAACTGTACTTACTAAGTCCTATGAACGTCCAAGTAGACCCTAAACCCTAAACCGTATAGATCCCTTTAAGGAACCCTATAGATCCCTTTAAGGAGCCTTTTAAGGAGGCCCCATGTACCTCCAAGTACCCTAAAAAGTTAGGCTTTAGAGGGCCCAGGTCGGCTTGAAGCTCTGGGTTCATTTTGCTCGGCACCAAAAAATCGGGACCCTTCATACGGTTGGTGATATAAATCCTGCGTTACCTATAATAAGGAATATACCATAATTCCCATAGTATAGGGTTCTTAAGGTAATGCAGGGTTTATATCCAGTAAGGACCCCTAGGTATGTACTCTTAATGTAGCCATTATATACCGTTGGTATAGCCCATTGCAGACCGGCAGACATTCTGAGGTTCTAGGCCTTGAGCCCCATAAATACCTACGATCCCGGTTTAGGGTTTAGGGTTTAGGGTTCAGGGTTTAGGGTTTAGGGTTTAGGTTCCTGAACCCTAAACCCTACAGCCCTAGAATCCCAAAGCCCTAAACCCTAAACCCTGCAATCCCTACAACCCCTAAGCCCTAAGCCCGAGAATCCCCACAATCCCTACCTGGAGGGTCGGGGCACTTAGTAAGTAGACTTATAAGTTCTTATAAGTACCATAATCCCAATTTCGAACCCACTTAGGGCACTTATAACTCTAGCTACTACCTACTTACTAAGTCAGCCAGACCCCTCTGAGATGACAGGCTGTCTTGAAGAGACCTTTGGGGCGTATTTTGATGCTGCAACCCCAGAGACTCCAATATACCTTAGTTACGGCAGGTTCCTTAAATCACATTAGGGATCCTCGTCCAATTTAGGGCATATACCTTAATTATTGCAGGTTCCTTAAATCAGGTTATATAGGGATCCTAGTCTAATTTAGGGCATATACCTTAGTTAATGCAGGTTCCTCAAATCAGATTATACAGGGATCCTAGTCTAATTCAGGGTATATACACTAGTTAAATCAGATTAAGGATCCTAGTCTAGTTTAAAGTATATACCTCAATTAAGGCAGATTCTTGAAATCAGATTAGGATCCTAGTCTACTTTAGGGTATATACCTTAATTGAGGCAGATTCCGTAAATCTGATTGAAGATCCCAGTCTAATTTAGGGCTATACCTTAGTTACGGCAGATTCCTTAAATCAGAGTAGGGATCCTAGCCTAATTTAGGGCATATTCCTTAGTTAAGGGATATTGGAGTCTCCGGGAATCTTCGACGAACAGCTTGCGTACCAGGCCCAAGCTCAAGACCCTAAGATACAAAGTGTTCCTTAAAGTGACTAGGACCCAGAGTAGGCCCTTATTACCTTTTTTGGGGTTTCGGTTCCCTTATAACCACCTTTAAACCGAAAAGGGCACCCTTTTTGTTCCTAGGCTACTCTTAGGTCTTGGTGAGCTAGACGGCTGCTGTAACGTATCTATAAGGGTTCTACAAGGTATCTACTTTAAGTTATCTAGTAGGGTTCCTTCTAATGTAAGGGTTCTTCAAAGGTTCCTTCTAGGGTTCCTGTTTTAGGGATCCTTGTTTAAAGAAAACCACCATTTTGAAATAACAGTGTGCGTTTTTTGCGCGTGGGTTGCTTGGAAGCGCGGGAGAGGATTCTGATTCAGAAGCCTCGGGTCTTTGTAAGGGCCACGGTGTAGGGTTTAGGGCTTACACTAGGGGTTCAGGGTTGAAGGGTTTACGGGTTTAGGGTTGTAGAGTGGGTGTGTGTGTGTGTGTATGTATGGAAATTTCTGTTGGCGAGGGTAGACATGGCTCTTTAGGAATATTGGGGGGGTGAACATTAGGCTGTGCTTCTATGGAGAGGAGAGTTTAGGTTTAGGATTCGCTTGAACTGTAGTCACCTCAGGTCTGTTGTTTAATGAACTTAAGAAGGCATGAGCCCTCAGCCCTAAACCCTAAACCCTAACCCTAAACCAGCTGATTATTTACGCACGCTTGGCCCTGGCATGTAGGAAGACGATCTGCCGAGGCAGTTTCCAGACAAACTGCAAGGAACGTGTTGGCAGCTAAACGGTTTAGGGTTTGGAGTTTAGTTTTTAGGGTTCAGGGTTCAGGGTCCCCAAACCTAAACTTTAAACTCTTTGCCCTAAAATCAAAACCGGAAAGCCTTAACAAAAAGCGTTCTTGCAGAGATCGCGGTCGTTGCGATGAACTGAAGGACTGATGTTTGGGGACCCAAAAAGCTGGTGCCCCTTGCGTCCCTGCAGTACCACGAAGAGGGCCCCAGTAATTCGAAGGGTCTGAGTAATTGAAAATAATTACCATTCATTCCTTAGGGTTCCATCAACACTAGGCTGATAGTACGGTAAAGCATGGCCCAAAACCCCAGACCAATCGTAATGTTTAGAGGCGTCTCTAGTCTCTTCCTGCTGCTTCCAGCCTTCGTTCGGTAGAGCAACCCGAAGCCTTTAAGCCTTTTTCCTCCGAGCCCACAAGGGAGTAGAGTACAAGGTCCCCCCAAGCGACGTCTTGCATTCCCCCTTACCAGATGGTGCAACAAAATTCTGTGACTTTTTAGTGTCTGTAGGGTTTAGGGAAATACATGGAATTTTCTACTTGCCCAACACCAAGCAGATTCCCTCGCACAAATATATGTCAGGGTGTGAAGTGTGGTCGGGGGGGCATAGAGGTTTTGTACAGGACGTCCGTTGAGAGTTTAGGGTCTACTTACCTTAGTCTGCTATAACCTACTTGATTTGTAGTGTCGACTATACGGTCTATGAATCTATTATTATGTTTAGGAAAGAAGCAGAGCTATATGGAAAAGCTGGCTGCAGTTCTCCATATCTTGTAAATATTTGGGTTTGTTTACCAGAGGCGCCCTAACTCGGGCTGCAAAAATTCGTTGGCTCAGGTCTTTGAGTTCAGGAATTGCCCACACACCAAATCAGAGCAAGCGGGTGTTCTTAACACATCTTGAAACATTCAGACCTCGCAGTAGACACCGCGTGTATTCTTGGAGTCGATAGAGTTGGGTTTCGGGTTTAGGGTACAACTCCAAGCCAGCACTCTAAGGGCCTACTGGTAAACTGTACAATTGTCGACGCAACCCTAAACCCGATAGCTATACCGATCCCCCTAAACCCTATACCACCTTCTAAGCCATTAAGCCGTTCACCCTATACCCCTAAACCCTAACCCCGGGCTCTCCGTGTTTCATGCAAGCCATCCATCGCTTTTCAAGTCTTTAAGTAGTGTTGAAGACTAAGAGGTTCCGGCAGGTGCTGCTGCTATCTGGAACCTAGCTGAAAAGCGTTTAGGGTCTGGGAGCTTGAACATAAGGTTCCAAAGCCTTACGGCTCTGCAAAATGGAGGTCTCCCCTAAACCCAAATCGTTCAAGCTGATTTTTTGCTGAAAACGCTAGCATACAAGAATCCCCCTGCCTACAATGTCATACATACTGTTGAATCCATACTCAGATGTCTTGCACGTAAACATCACTGTGCGACCGTGAACCTAAAAGGGTAATTAGTTAAGCAAGTCAAAGGATAAAGAGCCCTGGAAGTGAATATGATATGCTAACACATATGCACACAAAGGTAGAGACATACATAAATACATACATACATACCTCCATACGTTCACACATACATACATACATACATACATACGTACGTACGTACGTACGTACGTACATGCATACCTGCCTATACGTGCTTACGCATACACATCTATTGGCACCTGCACATGTATGCGTACATCTATACATACACATATACATACACATGAACATGCACATATACGTTTGTGAAAGCATTCGTGTGTGTGTATATATATATATATACATACACATGTAAACATATACACGTATATGAATATACATACAGATGCATACACATGCACACCTGTACAATCATGCTCATACAGATACATGCTTATACATGCAAACACGAACATATGCACCAACAGACAGAAAACATGCATATACATGTTAGACATGCCTAGACATGTATATAATTAGGCCTACATAACACGCACATATACAAGCATGCACATATGCATATACAGACAGCTGTCACACACACACACACACACACACACACACACACACACACACGCAGACATGCCCCCGCCCCCCCCCCCCCCAACATTCGTGAAATCTTTTGTTTGTATCTTGAATCATTCAGTCGTTCGTTCGTTCATTGTTTCCTTAATTCACATACACAAATCCGTCTCTGAAGCGGGTATGTACATGTTGCATGTACAAACACCTGCCTACCTGCCCTACCCTACCCTACCCTAAATACCCTACTTTAATTACCCTACCCTAATTACCCAACCCTAATTACCCTACCCTAGTTACCCTACCCCACCCTGCCCGACCCTGCCCTGCCCTGCCCCGTGACCTGCCCCGCCCTACCTTACCCTACCTACGCACATCCATACATACACGCGTGCAGACACATACAGACATGCTTATGTATATACGACCATACATGCGTACACACACGTACATACATACATGCATACGTCCAGGCATGCATAAAGAGATGCATACATGCATGCCCTTACGCTATGTCAGTTTCCACCAGCTTCGACTCAATACAGAATCCAGAGCCTCCAAAATCCCTTACTTAAGGAATATACCTTAAAATATAATAGGGCTCCTATTATGATTTAAGGTATATTCCTTAATTAACAGATTTTGGAAGGTCTGGAAGCACCGCCGCCCATATAGTATATACTTAGGGCTTAAAGTACCTATATAGGGACCCCTTTAAGGCTTGAGGGCCTACTATAAGGGTACCATGGAGCCTTATACCCTAAACCCTATAGAACCCTTATGGAACCCTTAAAGGAGCCCTTATAGAACCCTTAAAGGAACCCTTAAGGGGTACATGGAGCCCTTTGGGAGAAGCAACCCTAAACCCTATACCCTATAGATCCCTTAAAGGAACCCTTAAGGATATTTTTAAAGGAACCCCTAGGTAAGCTCTGGGAAGCACCGCCGGACCTTGGACAACGTTGAATTTGTGACCTGCCGAGCCCTGTAGGGCCTTCGGTCTGTTGGTCGCAGGAGCCCTGGACTAATGGATGTTTAGGGTTTAGGGTTTAGGATTTAGGGTTTAGGATTTAGGGTTTAGGGTTTAGGGTTTAGGATTTTGGATGTAGGGTTTTTGGATTTAGTGTTTAGGATTCAGGGTTTAGGGCTCAGGGTTTAGGTGGTTTATGAGGCTCAGGGCTTGAAAATGTGTTGCGAGAGGTCTTACAGGTTTATACAGGGTTTAAACTCACCGTTCGCGGCACCAAGGGACGCCATCACTCAGCTAGCTAGGGACATGGGAGTGTGAGACCAGCATCTTGATGCGGTTGTCGTTGCTCATCACAGAGGTGTTACATACATGGGAGACACCAACATCTTGATGCGGTTGTCGTAGCTCATCGCAGAGGAGCGGTGTTTTCTGTTCTAGGGTCAGGGTCCAAGGTTTGGAGTTTAGGGTATAGAGGTTTAGGGTTTAGGGTCAGGGTTATAGGGTGTAGAGCGGGATTCAACGTTTGGGTCTGAATGCTATAGGGGACTCTTTTGGAATATTCATCTTTGTAATTCAGACCCCTGTGCTAGACTGCTAGACCGGGCCGCAAAACCATCGCCGGTCTTGGATTTTCCGAGGCTTCAAACCCTGTACTCTAAACCCTAAACCCTCTAAACTCTAAGCCCTAAAACCTAGAACCTAAACCCTCTAAAACCAGCTAAACCTACTAAGAACACGAAATCTCAAAACCGAGATTTAGTCCGTGGCTCACGTGGAATGCATCGGGGGTACCTGGGGACTCACCACTTGGGACCAAAGTCTTCTTGCGCAGGACCCCTCTTAGAGGTTCATGGGACTTAGCAACTTAAAGGGTTCCTTAAGGAGTTCCTTACAGTGTTCTACAAGGGGTCCAGGGTGGTTTAGGGTCTACTTAGGGGTTCATGGGGCTTAGCAACTAGGGTTATAAGTGGTTCTTTTTAAGGGGACTATAGGGTTCTGGAGTAGGCTTCCCTTTAAGAAGGGCTTAGGGTCTACTGAAGGGATCATGAATCATGGGACTTAGTAACCAGGATCAGGTATTTGCGACTGCATTTGTCTGTCCCATGAACATCCAAGTAAGCCTCCTTAAGTCTAAATCCGAAACAGACCGTGCAGGAACCCAATTAAAGTAACCCATAAAGATACCCTTAAAGCAATCTACCAAATATTCAAGGAACCCTTTAAGGAGCTCTTAAGAAGCCCAAAGAAGTCTTCTGCTGTGAGGCTAGGTTTTGCCGTCCAGTAGCAGTAGCAGTAGTTTAGGAGTAGGGGTAGGAGTAGGAGTAGCGGTAGGGGTAGGAGTAGGAGTCGGGGTAGGAGTAGAGGTAGGAGTAGGAGTAGGAGTAGGGGTAGGAGTAGCAGCCAGAGGAGGATGAGTCGTAGTAGTAGTAGTAGTCGTCGTCGTCGTCGTCGTAATAGTAGTGGTAGTAGTGGTAGTAGTAGTAGTAGTAGTAGTAGTACTAGTAGTAGTAGTAGTAGTAGTAGTAGTAGTAGTAGTAGTAGTAGTAGTAGTAGTAGTAGTAGTAGTAGTAGTAGTACTGTAGTAGTAGTAGTAGTAGTAGTAGTAGTAGTAGTAGTAGTAGTAGTAGTAGTAGTAGTAGTAGTCGCAGTCGCAGTCGTAGTCGCAGTCGCAGTCGCAGTAGTAGTAGTAGTAGTAGTAGTAGTAGTAGTAGTAGTAGTAGTAGTAGTAGTAGTAGTAGTAGTAGTAGTCGTGGTGGTGGTGGTAGTAGTAGTAGTAGTACTAGGCAGTAGTAGTAGCAGTAGTAGCAGTAGTAGCAGTAGTAGCAGTAGTAGCAGTAGTAGCAGTAGTAGTAGTAGTAGCAGTAGTAGTCGTAGTAGTAGCAGTAGTAGCAGTAGTTGTGGCGGTAGCAACTGGTAACTAGTACGTACAGTTTTTAAGTTTTATATTGTGAGCATTGCGAGTACTAGCATTACCAGTGGTACCCAGACCTTCCAAAACCCATTGACTCAGGAACATACCTTAACCTATTTTAAAGATCCGGCTATAACTATTAGGTATATTTCTGAATTAAAGGTTTTGGTAGATCTGGGTAGCAGTGACAAAAGATAAGCAGCATGTACTGTTTCAGCATTGCGCGCTCAGATTCTGTTCTTTCCAAATTCTTGAGCCCGGAACCATCACGGAATGACAGAGCCCCAAAGAAGCCTGAACAAGTAGTCATAGTATTCTTCAGGCTCCTTATCATAATTATGGGTTAGTAAAGCGCAATACAGGATTCCGATTCGTGAAGGCTCTACACGCCTATCTACGCTGTGACAACCCCGATAGTACCCTTAAACAACCTGTTGAACTTATCAGGGCCCCTAATGTAGGGGCCTTAAAAATTAGAATAATTAGGGTTTTGGGATTCTGGGGTATATCATACTATAATTCAAAAAGTAACCACCAAAATACTAGCAACTATTTAGACCCCTACATCAAGAGTATCTGGGTCCCTTGGCTCCGTTGTTTAGACAAAATGTCCTTGCCCCTACCACCCAAGGTGGCTACGGCAGAGGCTTGTGTACCCGGAGACTCCAAATCCTCGAAGTGGAATATCGTTTTAAGGGTCTGGGGTTTACCTAGACGCTCATACCCTACCCCTTTTTTAGGGTACCTAGTTTTATGGTTAGGATCTGCTATCTGCGAAAGTAGGCGCCCTTAAAAGCGGAAGGGTATGAGCCTACGCTCTTTGGTTTTGCAGTGTGGGGTATCCGTTAGCATCGCATACGATTCCTGAGTAGGAGAGAGACTCGACCAAGCCATTGTCGGTCAAAGCACCGTGGACCATGAATGGCAGTTTTCGACAGTTAGGGGTATATACCTTATTTTCGGGGTCCTTGTAATAATGGTCCTACTATTTGGGGTACTGTATTCGGGTCCCCTATTTTTGGAAACTCCCGAATGTTCGATGAACGAAAGAGAGGTCTTCAAACTACTCAGAATCTGCAAGCACCACAACCGGATTTGAGGGTCTCATTGTAAACTGTACACGCCAGACACGCCTCCTTCAGCTTCAGATGCTCCGGGAGAAAGCGACTGCGCAGGGTGATGTGCATGTAGCTGCGTTCCAGCGAATGCTTGGAATCTTTAGCTTTATCCCATGTGCTTGAGATATTGCCAAACCTATGACCTAAGCAGTGTTCCCTACTTCTCAAATACCTGCAAACCCGAAACCGAATGCGAGGGCATACAAAATAATCCTCCACAACAAATGGCCCTGAAATACACCCTAGAGAACAGGCGTGAATCGAAGGTTGAAGAATCAAGGTCTCCCAAATGTGCTAAATCCTGCCTGGATTTTCGCAAGTGGGTAAACTAGACAAAAAGGCTGCGGCATCTTCGACATCGAGCACCAACGTTTGTTATTGAAGGTTCACACGTTATGAGTGCCCTAGCTGACGTTGTAAGCAATAAGAAGTTCAGCTACGTGCGTTTTTGACACTAACCCAAAGGGTCCAAAGTAGCTTTATAGTAGAATGTCGGGCTTCATTGGAAATTACTGTTATGATTTGCGGAAGCATCCCCCAATAGCAAGACCTACGGCTGATGCTATTAAATCCTGCCTTACCTTAAGGGCCCTAATCTATGGGAATGATGGTATATATTCCTTATTATGGGTACTGCAGGATTTATATCCCTAAACCCTAAACTCTATAGATCCCTTAAAGGAGCCCGTGAATGGTATATTCCTTATTATGGGTACTGCAGGACTCGTAGATCATCTACCGTAGGGCCCTGTGGGGATGGGCGGAACCCTTAAAGTAACCCTTGTAGAACCCTAAGTGAACCCTTAAAGTAACGCTTATATAACCCTTCTAGAACCCTTAAGGTAACCCTAATAGAACCCAAAAAGAACCCTTAAAGGGCCCTTAGAGGGCTCTTTTGGGGCCCTTTAAAGTAACCCTTATGGAACCCCGAAAAAGAACCCTTAAAAGGCCCTAGGGCCCCTCCAGGGCTCTTTGGGGGCCCTTAAAGTAACTAGGGTTTAGGGTTTAGGGTTTAGGGGTTAGGGTTTAGGGTTTTAACCCTTATGAACCCAAAAAAGAAATTTTTAAAGGGCCCTTACAGGGCTGTTTGGGGGGGCCTCGGGCTCGAAATTCGACAACTTGGAGGGTCGGGGGACTTAGTAAGTAGTTATTTTAAGGGGTTCCTTAAGGGCCCCTTTAAAGGGATCTATAGGGATTCTATAAGGGTTTAGGGTTTAGGGGACTTAGTAACTGGTTATTTTATAGACTTATAAGTTAGAAGCTGCCCCCACCCTGTAATAGTGGTATAATAGAAATATAATAGGGCCCTAACATAATCCTAAAATATACTTATGGTCACTATTACAGGGTGGGGGCAGCTTCTAACTTATAAGTATCATAACCCCAATTAGGATCCCTGTTAGGGTACTTATAAGTCTACATATTACCTACTGACTAAGTCCCCCGACCCTCCAAGTAAGGGAGCCTCGAGGCGCTTGGAGCTACGTAGCAGATTCAGATCCTAGCCATGTTCCTTTTTAGGGTTCATATTTAGATTTCTATAAAGGAACTACTTCGGGGCCTATGGGTAGCAAGCAAAAATGTAACCTACGGTTGATGATATAAATCCTGCATGACCCATAATAAGGAATAATGTTCAATTCCCACAGTTTAGGGACCCTTAAGGTAATGCAGGATTTATATCATCAACCGTGTGTCCCCAAACCCTACAAAATAGTAGGTTATGACCCCTTAATTTAGAAGGTAGAAACGGTGGGTTTTCGGATCCCAAGGAAGGCCATTGAGGTTCTCTTGGTTTAGGGTTTCGGGGTGTAGGGCAAATAAGGGATCTAATATGGGATCTATGGGGGTTGAGGTGTTACGCTTTAGGATTTGGGTTTTGGGGGACAGGTTTTGGGGGTTTGCATGTCAGAATTTGCAGGAGTCTGATTTTGCATGCGTGTATACTGCAACATGTGCGCTCCTTCGTCCCTGTGGTCTCGAAAGGCACTGCACGTCGGCATGCATATGCTTGATAGCAAGTCCGGAAATCTCAGGCTGCCGTAGCTTTGTGGGCCAGCTCGGCGCTGCAATTAGGAAGAAATACGGCATGATCCAGAGCACGACCTGCTTGCCCCAAGACAAGCAGACTTCACACATGCAGATACTCTTTGAACTTGAAAAATATCTCCAATCATGTAGCCTAAACTTCAGACCCCAACACCCCAAGCCTTACGCTTCAAACCCTAAGCTTGTCTTGCCTCGTCGTGCAGAGTCTAGAAAGCAGTCCTTTGTTTCGGCTAGCCCTAATCCTACAATGTGAAACAGGTAGCCCAAAGAACCCTAAACCCTAAACCCAACAAGAAGGTACCACAGGTTAGAGTACAAGATCCATACAAAATTGAGCGGCCTTCCACGATCGGCAGACGAAGCCTTCGCCGAGGCGTTGGTTTTGGACTGGTTTAGGGCTCAGGAGGTTCCGGGTTCACCAGGACCCCCAAGTACACTTTAAAGGGCTCTGATATATCTCATTAAGAGGTAATTCGGGGCTACAACAAAGGGTAGTTGGGGGATCTAGGCAGGAGTTTAAGGTTTAAGGTATAGAATTTTAGGATTTATGGCTCAGCAGGGTTAGGGTTCAGGAGTTTAGGGTTCAGGAGTTCAGAAGTTTAGGGGGTTTAGTGTTCAGGATTTGCGGCTTCAGGGTTCATGGGCTTCGTGTGTTTTGGGTTTCGGTTAAGTACAGGGTTTTGGGATTGAAGCCTAGGGTTTCTGATTCCAAGCTCAGAGTGCTTAACCTGAAGGGGGTTCAGTAGGGTCTGGGGACGGTTACGGCTTCGGTGTTGTGTGTTCAGTTTGGTTGGAGGCCTGCCGACGCGGGTAGACAAGCTTGTTTGTGTGCAGGGGGTTCCGGTCCAGAGTTTGTTTTCGTCCTCTGTGGCATCCAGTTATGTAAGCTTCCCTGGAAGTTGCCCACGGTTTAGGAAGAAGTTTCGGGGCGAAGCGTCCGCGATTTTTCCAATGTGTTTCAGGAACTTAATGCATGAGTATAAAGCGTACCTTACAGTTGCATGGACCCACAGGGTTCGTTACTAGGTAGGCCTTTGGGACATTTTATATTTTCCCTTATTGTGCTTAGTAGGACCCTATTTACGAATATTTTTCAGAGGCTTTAAGGGGCCAACCTAGGTTATGTTGAGCCAGAGTTTCCCGTCCCCAACAGCAACAAATCGCAACAATACACGCAACAATAGTGTTAATAGTCATCACCACCATTTTCAGGGAAATGGGAGGGTTTGTTTAGGGTTTTTGATGCGTATTAATCGCGTATCAATGGGTATTACAATGGTTTCGATGGCCCTTAGAGGAGTTTAATGAGTGTTGACAGCGTTTTAAGGGGCATCACGAGGGTGTAAATTGTGTTTAGAAAGGTTTAGGCAGTCAATGCGATTTAAAGTGTCGATAAGGGCTTTTAAAGGGATTTAGGCAGGTCCTAATGGGATTCAGAATCCCTTCTGAATACCATACACACAACTCCAAAGCCGTTAAAGCCGTGCTGAACACCTTCCACATACATGAAAGTCTGTTTAACACCATGAAAACTCGGCTAAACACCACTGACCCCCTTCATGAAACCCTTGTTCAACTAGGCACCCAGAGGGAATAACGGCATCGTTTGCAGCATCTTATACCTTGAATGGCAATGTGTGATTATGGTTTAGAGTTCAGGGTTTAGGGTTTAGGTGGGTCGGTGGCTGTTGTAAAGGAGGGAGGTCAAAACAACAGCCGGGGTTCCAGTTTTCCCAAAGGCTCCATATACCTTCCTAGTAGATCCTTAAGCCCTAAAGGGGTTCCTATATAGGTGCTTTAAACGGCCTAAGTATATACTATATGGGTACATGGAGCCTTAGGGTTCATAACCAGTAGCAGCCAGAGACCAAGTCCTGATTGCAAGGGGGGGCTCCTCCTACCTGCTGCTAGAGACGAACACGTCTGTTGTTTTGACCCCGGCATTTGCATCAACCACCCACATTGAACGCAATTTACATCATAAGAGAAGCTGCTGTGTAGACCCTTGGGATCTCTTCTTGAAGCATTTCCAGTTGCATACAGTTAACATAAGTTACGGGCTGCTTTTTTGCCTCTACTGACAACAGCAGTCACAGCAAACCCCAACAGCAACTGCTGGCGGCCCTTCTCTGCTCACCGAGCATCCAATATTCAGCCAAACAACCAACTCAGCACAGAACCAAATCAACCAAGCAAACACTTAGATCCCCAATGCCTAACCTTTAAGTTTTTTGGGTTCTTAGAGTTCTATTAGGAGTCGGAAAGTTTAACCTTTCTCTTTCTGTGGCTTATTGGGGTAGTAAGAACAAGCAAGCAACCAACCAAAACCTGGACCTTCGAAAGCCACTGGGAAAACGGCAAGAGCCGCTTCTCATTTCTAAACCCACTCCCTGGGGGTACCCTATGGGTATATGTAACCAAATAGTATATACTTTGGCCTTGATGTAGTCCATATATAGGTACTTTGGGGCCAAAGCATATACTAGTTCCTTAGGGTTAACAGCCGCCAGAAAGGTCGATAAAGGCGAGCGGAAGAATGCAGCGAACAGCATTCGATGTCAACTCCATTGCCGTGCTGCCGGCTGATTGGTGTCTAGGTTTTAGGGTCCACAGGTTAGGGTTCAGAGGTTAGGGTTCGGGGTTTAGGGTTCAGCTTAGGGTTTACCGTTCAGAGGTTGGGGCTTGTGGTTTGGGGTTTGGATTTCATGTGCCAATCATCCCTGCAGGGTGCAGGTACCTATTATGCAATATGTGGGCTTCCCCTGTTTCCATGACGGGCGTTGATAATGCTGTCTATGAGGCTTTCTGTTAGTTTTTTTGCGCTTTCTGGAGTAGCTGGCTTACTGTGAGCAGATAGTATGTACTTTGTCCCTAAAGTGCCTGTAATATACTATATGGCAGCTGTTTTGAGGCCTGTGTATATCCTGCATTACTGGCACATGGACCCTTACAGGGACAGGCTTCGCCAGACCCGCCAGATTCCTTCGAAAATCGACCAAAACCGGAGCCCCTCCCCCTCCAACAAGCCATCCTACCAGCATATCAATGGGCCAAGATAGGCTACTGTGTTAGTAGGGGTTCTATCTATTTTTCTTGTTCCTGGGTTTGGGTTTTGCGCAATCGTCCGAGACCGGTACTAGCTGGCAACATACTAAAGGACCTGGAAAGCGCCAGACCTCTCCATTTTTACCGACGCATCTTTCGCTCTCTTTGGGGAAAGGTCCGTCTCGGGCGTCGTCGTGCTTTTGGGCGGCAGATGCGTGTTTTGGAAGTCGAGACGACCATCATTGGTGAGCCTCTCTACAGCCGAAAGCGAGCTCATCGCGGCGTGCGAGGGTGCCAGGTGTCGAATTATTGTGCATGGCATGTCATGTCGTCCTCATTCGGTATTACGTCCAATGAACCTTCAAGTAGACCGTAAACTCTAGCCTTCTAAAGGGGAACTCTGTGATAGAACCCAACAGTACCCAGAAATTCTGTTATCGAGCCCCATTAATGAAAAGGAAGCATGTCCAGAACCCCAGACCTCTGCCTTGAAGCACGAACCCTAGAAAGCAAGTTTAGGATTAAGGGTGTATGGGATTTATATAGATTTTAGGGTTTCAGGTTTAGAGGAGAACAAGATCTAGAATCTAGACCGGACACCATATCTGTCGTTTTAGGTTTCCTGGACCTCCGAGCCTTCAACCGCACAACCTTTACACTCTTGTTTCTGTCTCCCTACTGAGTGCAAAACTAGCGTTATACGGGATGCAGGCGAGGTCATAATGTACCCGCAAATAAAGCGCTTGGTAGTGGGGTAAGGAAACTTCAACTTACTTCTGCGTGCCAGGCGCTTCTCCGGCAGACAGAGGTGGGCTTAGATGTACAGACAGAGTTTACGGGCTTAGGGTCTAGGGCGTATAGCTGGAGGGTTTCAGTTTGGCCCGATTTCCGAGACTCAACACGATAAAGCCCTGAAGCCGTAAACCCTTAACCTTAACTCGTAGCACTCGTCCAGGATGAAGAATTCAAGGGGTGGGTTAGAGGTTCAGAGCCTTAATGCCGTGCCGTTCTAAAAGTTGGTCGCACTCGGCGTAGAATCTGGAGGTATGGTGCGACTGTCTTGGGGTTTGGGAGTCATTTGGTATCGATTAGCATAACACCTTGTGGGTTCTATGGGTACAGAAAGTTGTTTGGTTCAAAAGCTTTGAGGGCTTAAAGCCACATTCCTCACCGCCTTCACACGAAGCACTACAGTGTCACTACAGCCGTTTATGCTGCAACAGGTGTTGCTGACATTTGCTCACAAGCACTGCCACCGAGAGCGGTCCCTTTTCTGGTAGATGTCACCCAGCGATTGGAAATCGTTCAAGACCCCAGACCGGGTCATTGTTGAATGTTGTAGTTTAAAGTGCAAGACATTTTCAAACCATGTTGCATTCAATACGACGAACCCTAAACACTGAACCCCAAACCCTAAACCCTAAACCCCTCATGGATCCCTTAAAGGAACCCTGTAGATCCAGTATAAATCTCTTAAATCTTAAAGGAACCCGGTAGGATTAATCCCCCACTGAATCATCCTTGGAGTCCTTGGAGTGTCGGGGGACTTAGTAAGTAGTTATTTTATAGACTTATAAGTATCATAACCCCAATTTGGATCCTTGTTAGGGTACATATAAGTCTACTTATTACCTACTTACTACGTCCCCCGACCCTCCAAGTCTTGTCGAAGGCGAACCTCGCAGCTCTCAACAAGCCGCGGCAAGAGCCCGCCAGGCCTCGTCACTGCAGGGGTTCCTTCAAAGGGATATATAGGGGCTTATAGGGTTCCTTTACAGGCGGTCTATAGGGCTTCCTTTAAGGGGGATTAGGGTTTAGGGTTCCGGGTTGAGGGTTCAGGGCATAGTTCTGCAGAGTTTAGGTTCTAGGGTTTAGGCCTTTTAGGGTTTAGTGTTTAGGGGTACGTAGGCCTTTTGGATCGCTGAAAGTGTTGTTGGGTTCAGGGTTTCATAATCAGTGTTCAGGGGTTCGGCTTCAATGCGTTTTCGGATGTACAGAGCTTTGGAGCTTTAGGTTGTACTCCCTGTGCAATGCTGTGCTTATGGAAGTTAGGATTCCGACTCGTTCGACATCAGCGAGCCCAGAACTTTATCATACGACTCTCTGGGTACAGGCACTGGCACTGAAGTTGTCACACAGGTGCCTGAAGAATTGCCAACCTAGGCTTTAGTGGTGGTTGATTCGGAGGCAGAACAACGAGGCCAAAGAAAGTTACAATGAAAGCTCTTAAAGTGATAGGGTTTTAGGGTGTAATTACCTTGATCTAGCCAAAAGTCTACATGTTTTGTAGGGCCCCTCGCAAATTCTTTTGCAGGTTCATAGCGAGAGCCAGCAAATAAGCAAGCTTTGGTAGTTAAAGGTCGAGCTCATAGGGTGCAGGGCTCAGTATCGGAACCTCGGCAACTCAGCAAACAATCGCTGAACCTAGCACATGGATAGTTCTCTAAATTAGGATCCCTTTTCGGGATCCTTTTATAAGAGTGCCATAAGGGTGACCTGAAAAGGGACCCTAATTTGCAGAACTACCCAGAACTATCCACACACATACAGGAGACAGCATTATCTTGCTCTGATTGGGAACTATGTAACAGGCGCTCGGGTTCGAAGCAGGAGTCCTCTGCAAACCTGGAATTCGAAACTCTTCCGCGCAATAGCCTCTAAACCTTCAAAGCCTCAGTCTTAAACCCTAAACCCTACAGACCCCAAACTCACCTTTGTTTTCCAGTCCGTGCGTGGAGCAGCTAGGTTCCTGTGTAGTACTCTTTTGCCCGTTTTGTTTTAGGGTCCCCTTACTAAAACCGAATAGTAACAAAAAAGGGCACCCTTATTATAAAGGGGCTGCTCAGGAACTTAGGCAAGTCTCTCCACTTATAATCAGAACAGTTGGATCCAGGTTTGTTAAACTTTAGAGGTATCTGAGACGCTTAGCCCTGGCAGCCCCAGATGTTGCATATACATGTCTATATATAATACATACACATGTTGCAAGCTTATAGTCTTCGGCAGCAGTAAATATGCGTTTGTATGAACCCTGAACCCTTAGCCCAAAGCTGTACACCCTGAACCTTAAGCTGGACAGATAATAAAAATCCTGGTTCCGGTTGGTCTGATTGTGTTGGGAATGAGGCTTAAACGTAGTTTCGTGTTTGGTCTGCTGTGCTTGTAAGGCCCTCATATTACTGTAGCCTTGGGCGGTGATATGCCCTCAGAGATGAAATTCTTGTCAAAAGTAAAGACTCAAACCCTGAAGCTTACACCCTAGCCCTAGTCAACCCAGTTGCTTGCCTTGGCTTCGTCATAAGGACTCTTAGGGGTGTTGGGGGGAGGGGGGTCGGGTACTTATATGCTTCCTTCAATTGGCTATATTAAGTCCTTGTTGTAGGCATTAAGGCCCCCTACCCCCTTAAGGGTCCCTATGCCTTCGGCTGGAGAGGGCTGATGCCGCAACATTCTGACACCCGAACCTTGAAGCCTTCGTAGCAGGGTGAGTCCTGGGCCTGTTTGGGGCAGAATAACCTGCACAGAACAACCGAGGATTATTAGACATTTACACTCGCGTCATTAGCATGTATGTGAAGACGGCACGCCATATCGAGAAGCCCGATGTGTCTATGGCGGCCCATGTATGCACATCCCCTTCCCGTACACGCCCCGAGCTTCATTCTTGCTACTCCTACTACTACTACTACTACTGCTACTACTACTACTACTACTACTGCTGCTGGTGCTGCGAGATGTGACTTTGTTAAGTTTCATGTATGATGTGAGTCCACACCTTTGGTGAGCCTCATGCTACTCAGAACATCCACACCACTGGTAGTGTATAGCATGGATGCATGAATGCATGATTGTGACCATCCGGCGCCGTTGATCCAAAGAATGGAAAAAGTGCGTTTGCTTAGAGTCTTACTACCACTACTACTACTACTACTACTACTACTACTACTACTACTACTACTACTACTACTACTGCCACCATTCTGCCTTTGAGAAGTTTAGTAATCATGATGATGGAAATACCAAGAATACTATTTACTCTTAGTGGTCCATAAAAGCAAGTCTATTCCGGCCAGCATGTCGATCACAGTAAAAGTCGGACTGCTCAGTGGCAGGACAGCTTCTGTTACAGCAGGCTGGGAAGAACCGGTGCGATCCCTAAGCCTTCGAGCGCAGACCGCACTTGGCGTCGGAAAAGGGCGACTGGTGGATTTATCCGGGAGAGTTCTGGATGCATGCTCGACGCTCAAGGATGCTGAGCTTCAGAATGGTGACTCGTTGACCCTGCACATGCGCAGAGTTCAGATCCAGGCCTCCTTTGAATCGTTTGCCGCTATTCTTGGGGACGACTCCGTCGTGACATGGGGTCGTGCTAGTCATGGTGGTGACAGCAGTGCTGTGCAAGATCGGCTAATCAATGCGCAGCGAATCCAAGCGTCTGGTGGCGCTTTCGCTGCCATTCTGGTTGACGGATCCATCGTGACCTGGGGTGATGCTGAGTTTGGTGGTGACTGTAGTGCGGTGCAGGACCAGCTGAAGAACGTGCAACAGATCCAAGGCAATGACAGCGCTTTTGCTGCAATTCTTGGCGATGGATCCGTCGTCACCTGGGGTGGTGGTCAGGATGGTGGTGACAGTAGTGCCGTGCGTCATCATCTGAACAATGTTCAGCAGATCCAAGCTACGTGTGGTGCTTTTGCAGCCATCCTGAGTGATGGGTCCGTGGTGACCTGGGGTGACGCATTCGTTGGCGGTGACAGCAGCGGTGTGCAGGGCAAGCTCAAGAATGTGCAGCAGATCCAAGCATCCACGGGTGATTTTGCTGCCATTCTTGGAGATGGTTCTGTGGTGACCTGGGGCAGCGAAGCCGGTGATAGTAGTGCTGTTCAAGATCAGCTTCGCAATGCAATCGGGCTTTTGCAGCCATTCTTGAAGATGGGATCGTCCTGACCTGGGGTATGAATAGTGATGGCGGTGACAGCAGTGCTGTGCAAGATCAGCTGACGAATGCGAAGCAGGTCCAGGCTTGTCAGCGCGCTTTTGCTGCCATTCTTGACGATGGCTCTGTCTTGACCTGGGGAGATGCAGCCTCTGGTGGTGACAGTAATGGCGTGCAGGGTCTGCTGCAGAATGTGCAACAGATCCAAGCCTCTGACGAAGCTTTCGCTGCCATTCTCGGTGATGGTGCGGTGGTGACCTGGGTAATGCTGCCTTTGGCGGTGACAGCCGTGCGGTGCAGGACCAGCTAAAGAATGTGCAGCATATCCAAGCCACTGGCAGCGCTTTTGCCGCCGTTCTGGCAGACGGATCTGTTGTGACCTGGGGTGATGCTCATGCCGGCGGTGACAGTAGCACTGTGCTTGACCAGCTAAGGAGCTGAGTAGCAGCAGTGAGCAGGAGCTAGCCGCCGCAGATGCTTGATTCGCAGTTGACAAGTGCAAGTACCTGTGACTCCAACCCCTACAAAATAGTAGGTTATGACCCCTTAATTAGAGGGTAGAACCCTAAAAATTGTAGGTTTTCGGATCCACAGGTATGCCCTAAAACCCAAACGTCTGTCGTTTTTATCCTGAGACGGGCACTGTTCGTTTATCTGACTGCAAAGTTGATCTTCACACATCTTGATTGCAAGAGGCTCGGTTTATCCCATCAGGGCTTATAAACCCTAAACACCTAAACCCCCAAAACCCTAAACCCTAAACACTAAACCCAAACTCTAAACCCTAAATTCTGACTCCTACACCCTAAACCCCAAACCCCGAAGCCCTCACCGCAGCCCCAACCAAAGAAACCTGTAGTTAAGGGCTCCTTACTGAGGATTTCCATACAACAGTCTTTAGGGTCTACCTGAAACTACCAAACCCTACCTTTTTGTAGGTTCGTATTATAAACCCTAATATGGAATTTATAGGGACCCTACAAAAAAGTAGGTTTTGGTAGGTTAAGGTAGGGTTAAAAGTAAGTTATTTGGGGTTAAAGGATACCCAGAAAGTGAACCTGAAAGCCGTGAACACAAAAATTCATCCCCGAACCATAAGGGCGTGGGGTTTGAGTTTTAGGGTTCGAGGTTACTTGAATAGTGATGTTTGGGAGTTTAAGTGTTTCAGATTTCGGGTTTACGGTTTAGGGTCTCTGGAAGCCTTTCTCTCAGGGTCAAGGTGCATATATATATATATATATATAAATATATATATAAATATATATATATATATATATATATATTCATTCATTCATAACACGTTGAAAGGACTGTACCCGAAAGGATCATCATGGACCTTTTGACTCTGAAAAGTTCTAATAAACCCTAAACCTCTTAACCGCACTTCACCCCTAAACCCTACCTACACCCAAAATTCCGTACACGACTCAACTTGAGGGGCTTAGGGTTTATCATACCCTGAAGACGAACTCCCTAAGAAGCCCCAAACCGTAAACTTTCGACTGCAAGGTATCTCGGGGAGCCCCTGGCGTCCGCGGCCCGCTTTCGACCCAGTGCCCATGGAGTTCTGAGAATTCGTCATCGCAGGTTTACGCGTTTAGGGTTTAGGGGCTTGGGGCAGTGTAGGGTTCAGAATTTCGTGCTTCAGTTCTAGGCATTCAACTTACCTTTGGTTAGTAGGAAATGGAGGAATGGGGTACAATCATAACTACTATTTCTACCATTCTTCCATTCCCTACTGACCAAAGGTAAGTTAAGTATGAAGTCTTGATCGTTTTAGAAGGGCATTACTTGGTTCGGGACAGTTTGCGTTTCTACGCGGGTAGTTGTCAAGGAGCTCGGTTTCCAAGGTTTTCCCGCCTCGGGTGCGAGCATGTGTGTGCAGGCACAAGCTGAACTTGGAGGGTCGGGGGACTTAGTAAGTGGTTATTTTAGGGACTTATAAGTACCATAACCCCAATTAGGGTCCCTTTTAGGGTACTTATAAGTCTACCTACTACCTACTTACTAAGTCCCCCGACCCTCCAAGTGAAGGCTGGCGTTTCCTTGAAGCAGCCCGTGCAGTCCTTTCTCGAGAACCTCACAGAGTTTTCACGAGTGCGAGGTGAGGCCTTGCAGAGGCGCAAAAGGGCGATGGTGGATGCTCCCTCCACCCAATGGGATCGGGAGTTGATTTCCGGGCCCTCTCTTCCGAAAGAAGGTCGTACCACGGTGGAGGAGTACCTCGACAGACCGCATGCTGTCAAGGAAGTGTCGCGGAAGGACGGTCGTCGGTACTTCTGCATGCGACGCAGTCTTCGACGTCTTGACGACGGAGACCACTGGATCCTGCGCGAGCCGTTCGGGAAACAAAAACTGACTTCCCGAAAGAGAGCCTGGCGAATGTGTGCAGCATGGATAATGTCAGCTTGTCATCCTTAGTTGCTCATGTACCATACAACTGATGATAGGTCAACAAACCCCAAACCCAAAACTTATAGTCCTAAAACCCTACGCCCTAAATTAAACGCTCATGAACCAGAAAGAGGAACCTCAACCCACGACCCTGATCAATCCTCGATCCGAGATCATGGGGTTTAGTCTTAACTTCGGAAGCCTAAAACCTTAAACCCCTGACATGAACTCTAGACCCAATAAACCCCTCAACCTCTGAACCCTAAACCCTTAAGTCGTTAGCCTTTGCAACACTAGGACCTAGAGTATGCCCTTATTCCCTTTTTTAGGGCTTAGGTTCCCTGATAAACCCCTTTAAACCAAAAGCGGGCACCCTTTTTATTCCTAGATTACTCTTTGGTCTAGCACATGAACCCTTAACTCGAAGTTCGATGTCCGAAGATCTCAGAAACTAGAGTCTCGAGTATAGGATCGGCACTTTCAGCTTTTTCTCAACCGGTTTAGGGCTTACCTTGGGATCCGAAAACCTACCGGTTTAAGGGTTCTACCCTCTTTTTAAAGGGTCATAACCTACTATTGTGTGGGGTTTGGGGATTTAGGGCTTAAGGGTTAGGGTTTAGGGTTTAGGGCCATCAAGGTCCATGTAATTCAGGTAGGGTTTATAGGATATATAGGGTTGTTGGGATCCATGGGATTTATCGGTTTTATACGGCTTCTAGGGTTTATAGGATTTGTTTTCGATTGCGGGCCAGGCTTTAAGCTTTAGCGTGTAAGGCTTTAATCTTGGTACATACTTTTGCGTTATGGGTTCCTGTGTAGGTACTCTGAGGCTAAACGCATCGTACATCGGCGCATGGCCCCTTTCGCCTAACTCGGGCAATTCCAGAAGGTCGGTGTACTCGTATGGTACAGGGTACATAAGTTGGCTTCAAAGGGGGTCCTGTGGAGGAACTCTTAAAGAAAAGGAACCCCGTAAAGCAGCCCCAACAGGAACCCTTAGAGGAACTCTAGGGTCAACCTCAACCCCCAAAAAACCTACGTTTTTCTTCGGGCGCCTTATTATGTTTCTTTCGCACAGGTCCTTGGAAAGGTAGGTTGATTGAGTTTCAGGAAAGTATATGCCGCATGGGCACGCAGGCCCTTCGGGAATCCTGGTCAGGACCGATAGAAAAAAGCTCACGACTCACACCCCAAACCTTAACACCGTAAGCCGTTAAACTCTGCACGAATATCAGGTGACCCACTCGTGGGAGCGTTTCGCGAAGTTGCAGAACCGGTTGGCGCCTTTGCATTCTGACACTGTGTTCACATCTATGGAGCCATTTGTGGCTTTGGGTTCAGGCTGGGTACTTGGAGGTTCATTCATGGGACTTACTAACTAGGGTTAAACACAACCTAAATAGTAGGTGCCGTATCATAACACGGATCCCAAAACGGACCCTAATATTGACAACCACCCGTATAGTGGGCTTATAATGAGTATCCTACTATTCACGGTACCGTATTAGGGTCCTCTATTTTCCACAAAGATCCCATAAGCCCTAATACCCCGAACATAAGCTAAACCCATAAAGCGCACATAATAAAGACATCGCGAGCAATAAGATGTTTCCCCGAAAGCCCCTATGTAGTTATTGTTGAATCTGCCCCAAAACCCTTTTCGAATGTTCAAGGTCCCTTTACCAATTCCCCATAGTACCGCTTAAACGAACAGAACGGTTGATCCCCTACACAGAAGCCATTTACAGGAGCCTTTGCAACAGAACCGTACCTGTTCTGATGATTACCCTGAGGGTCTACCGTACCTCTATAGTAGAATGCCGGGTTGCTACATGGGAATATTACTATGATGGTTTGGGCGATCTATTGCCCACAACAGCACGTAGGACCCTGTCGGTTCAGCCTGTTTAAACCCTATATAAACCCTGATGAACGCTATACTTCTTTTAGACTCATCAAGCCCTCAACCTCTACCTTACACACCTAATCCCCAAGCATCCCCAGACCCTAAACCCAAACCCCTAACTGAACCCTTAACCCAAAAAGTCCTTTAAGGGTTCTACTTACAGGATCATGGGACTTAGTAAGCTAGGGCTATAAACAGGGTAACCATACTTATAGTCACTTATAACCCGAATTCAGGTATTTATAACCTTACTTACTAAGTCCCATGATCCTCCAAGTAGACCCTAAACCCTAAACCCTATAGATCCCTTTAAGGAGCCCTATAATTAGATCCCTTTAAGGAACCTTATAAGTCCTTTAAGGGTTCTAGCCCTGAGGCACCGGTGGTCCTCCAAAGGGGGGCCTTGGGTAGCGGCCTCGAGCTCGAGTCCCAGGCGCGGAAGTCTCGGGCTCCATGTGCCCATATATCAAAGGGGAAAAGGAGGGAGCCTTAATGGGGACCCCTACCCTATAATGGGCTATATAATGGGTATATCATGGCTATATTAAGGGTCTATACGTTTCACCTGAGTTTTCGATTCTGAAAGCATCCTTTAGGGTTGCTTTAAACTAAAGGGATCTACAGGGATTTTATAGGGTTTCTTTAAAGGGATCTATAGGGGTTTTATAGGGTTCCTTTAAAGGGATCTATAGGGGTTTTTATAGGGTTCCTTTATAAGGGTTTCCTTGGGATCCGAAAACCTACCGTTTTAAGGGTTCTAGCCTCTAATTAAGGGGTCTTGAGAAGGCTCGCATCGGGGGTTAGAGGACCTAGAGTTGGCTTTATTCCCTTTTTTAGGGCTTAGGTTCATTGATAAACCCCTTTAAACCAAAAATGGGCACCCTTTTTATTCCTAGGTAAGTCTTAGGTCTAGGTTTAGACTTGTTTTGGTCAGGCTTTGGAAAGGCCTTTGCGCTATGCGAGCGTTACGTTTGGCTTTACAAGGCTTTGGCTACTTTTAGGAAGGTGGGCTTTTTTTAACGGGCTATCGTACCATGTGGCGCAAAGTGGTGGTTCATTGCATTGCTTGCAAATTTTCGGTCGGGGTCTTACACCTTTTGCTTAGAGCTGTTTTAGGTTTGTTAGATTCGTATTTTGGGGGCTTGGCAGGGTTCTACAGAGTCTTGTCAGGGTTGTGGTTCCACAGGAACCATGAACCTGCTGGTGGTGGTCGTCCAGGGCCGCTTTTTTGAGGTACTTAGAGGTTCATGGGACTTAGTAACAAGGGCGATAGTTAAGGTAACGACACTTATATGCATTTCTAATCCCAATTAAGGGTACTTACAACTGTACTTACTAAGTCCCATGAACCTACCATTATAGAACCCTTATAGCTCCCTTTTGCGGGTTGTTGCAAGTGCCATCGAGGTAACTACATGGAGGTTCATGGGACTTAGTAAGTACGGTTATAAGCACCTTAACTGGTGTTACAGGTAATTATTAGTATAGCTATCTTATTTTTAACCCTAGTTACTAAGTCCCATGAACCCCCAAGTACCTTCAGGGTGTAGGGATTTGGGAGCCTCCTAAACAGGGCCCGGTACCTCCGAGTCTGGACACTGGGTTCTCGATGTCCTTTCAGTTTGCCGCGAGCTTTAGGGTAGCTGCCCAAACCCAAATTCCAACTCTAATCCCTATGAGCTCTAAAAACCTCATAGACCTCACAACGCCCTAGACCCCATAAGCCCTATATGCAAAAGAATATGAACTTTACTCCTTCAAGCCTGAATGGCACCCAACCCAACTAAACCCTAATCGGTGTTATTGCTCCGTTTACATGTTAAGATAGATTTGGAGTCACTGGCTTCCAATGTCTCCGAAACCACCAAAGTGCTAAAACACCCCAACAAGTCCTTTGCGCCTTTTAAGGCACGGTACTAACGCCCTTCAGAACCTCTTGTAACACCCTAGAGAGCGCGATACCCCGGTGGAGAATCTCGGGCTTGGAAATGAGTCGACAACCCCGATGGCATGGCATATGGGTCTGTTCTACCCAGACCTCCAGGAGGATCGATCACCTAATTTGGGGCCCTATGCTACTAAGGGTAATTTATGGGAACCCCCATGAAGGGATCTAATTTTTGGGATCCTCTCGGAGTCTGGGTAGAACATGTGTCCTTTGTACCCTAGCGGTGTATGTACTCTTCAAAAGCCCTAAGGCTCCATGTACCCTTTGTAGTTTTCACTTAGGCCTTAAGGTACCTACATAGGGACCCCTTTAAGGCCTAAGTATCTACTATAAAGGTACATGGAGCCTTTGGGTATAGCATGTACTAATTACTTTGTCTAGTAGAAGGGGTGCCTGTACAAAGTATATGGTTACTATGGGTGCGCGAACTCTTCAGGGTAACCTGCGGCAAAGTAGTAGAAGTCTTCGTCGTTAGTAAAAGTGGGACATGCAGCGCGTACCTTGCGGGTAGCAAACATCAAACAATCCCCGATTCGTCCGACGCCCTGCTCTCCGGACTGTACCCTAAACCCTCAAGCCCCGAAGACCCAACCCCGAACCCCACGCCGTGGAGCCCTAATCCGCTAAACCGCACCCAAAAGCTTCATGCACCTGTGCAGTCTACATTGGTACCGTACCGCGTAATATGCATATACTCTATATGTCCATGCAGCCAAGCCTTAAACTATGGTGCCCTTGTGGTACCGTTGGAGAGCCCTTAAAGGAACTCCAAGAAGGAACCTATGTAGGCCCATGAGCCCGCTAAATCCCCAAATCCCCTAACCCTTGAAGCCCAAAACCCCCAACCTCAACCCAACCCTTAAGCCCCAGACCCCGAAGCGCTAAACCCCTGAGCCGGAAACCTAACCCCCAAACCTCTCAACCCGAGGCACTAAGCCCTAAACCTCCAAGCCCTTAAGCCGTAAAACCCCAAACCTCTAAACCCCAAGCACTGACAAGCCGCAAACCCCAAAGCCCTTCTTAAAAGATCGTGGGACTTAGTAACTAGGGTTATAAATAAGGCAACCATACTTATAATAATAGTTACTTATATCCCCAATTAAGCTACCTATAACCTTACTTACCTAGTCCCATGATCCTCCAAGTAGCCCCTAAACCCTAAACCCTATAGATCCCTTTAAGGAACCCTATAGATGCCTTTAAGGATCCTTTAAAGGGTAAACCGCATAGAGGTTGTGCAACTTCGGAGCTGCTTGGAAACCTTGGAGCGTCGACTCGAGGACACTTGCTTAAGGTTTAGGGGTTAGGGGTTAGGGTTTAGGGGTTTAGGGTTTAGGGTTTAGGAGTTTAGGGGTTAGGGGTTTAGGGGTTTAGGGGTTTAGGGTTTAGGGGTTTAGGGGTTTGGGGTTTAGGGGTTTAGGGGTTTAGGGGTTCAGGGGTTAGGGGTTTAGGGGTTTAGGGTTTAGGGGTTTCAAGTTTAGGGTTGGGGGTTTAGGGGTTTAGGGTTTAGGGTTGACCTAGACTCTAGTAATACGGGAGCCTCCGAAAATTCGGGGGGGTACGTTGGGGTTCCTTTAAAGTGTTACTTTAACGGCAATTTCTCTTAAAGGGCTCTATAAGGGTTTAGAGTTCCGAAAATTAGGGGTACCTTATTTTGGTGTCCTTATAGTAAAGATCCTACTATTTCGGGTACTATATTAGGGTCCCCTATTTTCGGAGTCTACTACTGGGAATTTGGGGTTTAGGGCTTATGGTTTAACATGACTCTGTAAATCTAATGTAGGGCTGAGGGTTTAGGGTTCAACATTACTTTGACCAGTAGACTGCTAGTATTAATATTAGTATGAAAAAATTGCATTCATTAGGACCGAGAGTGTCATACGGTTATATCTTTCCCCTTTTTGGGCACATAGTTCATGGTTGGGATCCGTTGAATAGAAAAGTACGTATCCAGGAACCCAGAACACATAGTTCATGGTTAAGATCTGTTGAATAGACAAGTACGCACCCAGGAACCCTGGGCACATAGTTCATGGCTAGGATCTGTCGAATAGAAAAGTAAGTGCCCAGGTACCCTTAAAAAGCGTATGGCAGTACCCTAGAGGTAGTGTTTGCGGTATCTTAGGGGTTTATGGTTGCAGGGTTTAGGGTTTTCAAGCTGTTAGTAGATGTTGTGCCCTTGGCATTGTTCACGTGGTTCACACAAGTTGTTGGTCTGTACGCTGTCGAGATTCGGTGTTCAGCAGTTTGCTGTGGTTCAGTAAAGTCGGAGGCTTTCCGGGTTTAAAGTTTGTGACCGCCTTGATGGTTGTATGCTTGGTCTGTGAGCTTATTGCAAGTTTAGTAGTGTCTGTGCCTGGGTGCTGGGATGACTATGATTACGTGGCTTGTAAGCCTACTCTGGAATCATGAGTGCCTATGATTCCCGAAAGAACCCGCGTATCCGTGTACCACATTATTCATTATTATATATACTTGGGCGCCAAAGTACCTATCCAGCAATCCCTTTAAGGCCAGAGTAAATGCTACGTGGGCACATGGTCCTTCAGGTACTCCGAGAACGCTGTCAGTTTATGACTTGGGCAGCCCCGAACTCCACACTTAAGAAAAACAGTCCTTCACTTTGAAGTTTCAGAGTAATTCAGGGTCAGAAGAATCAGCAGAGCTCTGCTGCGACGATATTTGTTACGGGTACATCGGAGAGTCTGCTGGTGTTCCCCGCTGGGTTTTGGGCTTAGTGTGCTGGCACCTATGGCATCTATGGTGGACGCAAAATTCTTGGAATCCTCGTAGAGGACAAATCACGCCGGAGAGCAAGATTTCCATCCTTAGCCCCCGCGACTATCTTGGAACTTCCCAAGACCCCAAAAGACTTGGCGCTGACACCTAAACCCCAAGCCCCGAAACCTAAACCCCTAAACCTCTCACCGGCTTAAGGCTTTCAGTGTAACTCTATATTGGGGGGGGGAGGGGGGTTTAGGGTTTAGAGAGCTCAAGATTACGAATACTATGTTGGGGGGTTGCTTTTATAACAAGTATAGTCTAATGGGCCCAAAACCCTATTCTAAGTTTTAAGGCCCCTATATCATAGAGCCCTGGCAGTATCTCCGATAGATCCCCATTTCAGGAACCCTGTAAAGTTACTCTGAAGGAACCTCATATTCTAATTATTAAGGCCCCTAGACTTCAGCCTTCGAGCAAAGTCTTGAAGTCTTTTTGGAGCCTGAGATCATTGGGGTTTAGGGGTTGAGGGTTTAGGGTTTGGGGTTTAGCAAGTTTCGGGATTTCAGGTTTTAGGTAAGGGGTTTAAGGTTTTAGTGTTTAGGGTTGAGGGCGGCGTTCAGTTCCGAGCCTCAAGTTTGACGAGCTTGCCTGCGGCCCGCAACACTGCAGAATAGCAATATAGGCGCCTTAATACTTAGAATTTAGAATAGGGTTTGGGGACTCAGTATACTATACTTATACGAAGGAGCTCCCAAAGTAGCATAGGTAAATGTTAAGGCCCGTATATTTGGTTTTGACCCCGTAATTATGTCGCCCAGCCCTCGTTGACGTCTTCGGGCACGAGCGATGAAGGACAGTGTGAGAAATTCGTGACTGCTGTGATTGTTCGAATTAGCGCTTTCATGTGCAGAACCGTTTACATTCTTCAACAACACGACGGCGACAATTAGCACACACATATACAGCCTCTTCCCTTTAAAAGGCTTGAGGAGCCTGCCAATCGTAAAACCTTGCTTCCGTTCGAAGTAGGCAGCAGCACAGCGGCCTTCATCGCAACAACGGGGTTTAGGAAGTTTCTTGCATGTTTTATCAGAACAAGGAGCTAATAGATGTTGGTCATTGTTCTGGCTTCTATAATAACCCTAAACCCTAAACCCCTAAACCCTAAACCAGTATGTCGACGATTGCAGTGGAAGTCGGGCTGCTCAGCGGCAAGACCGTCACCGTGCAAGTTGGGATTGATGAAGATGTTGCAACTTTGAAGTGTCGGGCGCAAACCGCACTCGGAGTCGGAACGGGGAGGCTGGTGGACTCGTTCGGAAACGTTCTAGATGCATCTGCACCAATAAAGGTCTCCAATGTGCACAATGGTGATTCACTGACCCTGCACCTAGGGCGAGTTCATATATGCAGTGGTTCCTGCGCGTTTGCTGCCATTCTTGGCGATGGCTCTGTCGTGACCTTGGGAGATACTTGCCGTGAAGCATTTGCTCTCAACGGAGTCGTGACCTATAGTGCTGTGCGGGATCAGCTGAAGGCTGTGCAGCAGATCAAATCCTCTGACTTTGCTTTTGCTGCCATCCTTGATGATGGATCGGTCGTGACCTGGGGTGATGCCGACTTCGGCGGTGACAGTAGTGCTGTGCAGGATCAGCTGAAGAACGTGAAGTGTGTCCAAGCCACTCAATGCGCTTTTGCTGCCATTCGTGGTGATGGATCCTTTGTCATAGCTGGGTAACATTTTACATGTTTATGGGTACTTAAACCCAGTAAGGAATAAAAACTTGCATTTTTAATCCTGTCCCAACCATGAAGAAGGATCCGTCGTTACCTGGGGTGATCGGCACTATGGTGGTGGCAGCAGCGACGTGCGGGATCAGCTGAACACTGTGCAGCAAATCCAAGCGTCGGGCCTTGCTTTTGCCGCCATTCTTGGTGAGGGATCAGTCGTGACCTGGGGTGATGCTCGCTTTGGTGGTGACAGTCGAGCTGTACAGGGTCGGCTGAAGAATGTGAAACAGATACAAGCCACGGCCACTGCTTTTGCTGCCATTCTCGCCGATGGATCTGTCGTGACCTGGGGTTGTGCTGGCCGTGGAGGTGACAGCACATCTGTGCAGGAGCGGCTCCAGGACGTGCAGCACATTCAAGCCGCTAATCAGGCTTTTGCTGCCATTCTCGGTGATGGATCTGTTGTGACCTGGGGTGATGCGCGTCTCGGCGGTGACAGTAGTGCTGTGCAGGATCAGCTGAAGAATGTGCAGCAGATCCAGGCCTCTTTCAGTGCTTTTGCTGCCCTTCTTGGTGACGGATGCGTGGTAACCTGGGGAGACGGTGCTCCATCTGCCGACAGTGGCGCCGTACCGGCTCAGCTGAAGAATGTCAAGCAGATCCAGGCCTCTGACTTTGCCTTTGCTGCCATTCTGGATGATGGATCCGTCGTGAGCTGGGGTGATGCTGACCGAGGCGGTGACAGTAGTGCTGTGCAGGCTCAGCTGCAGAATGTGCACCAGATCCAAACATCTGACGCAGCTTTCGCTGCCATTCTTGACGATGGTTCGGTCATAACCTGGGGCAAGGCTGAATGTGGCGGTGACAGTACTGGTGTCCAACAACAGCTTAAGAATGTTCAGCAGGTTCAAGCTCGTCACAAGGCTTTTGCTGCCCTTCTTGGTGATGGATCCATTGTGACCTGGGGTCGTGCATATTAGTGATGGTGGCGGCACTGTGCAGGATCAGCTGAAGAGCACTTTTCTGATCTACCTGTTGGATTGGAAGGCCATCGTCACAGTCTGGCACAGACCTCTCACAAACATCTGGAAGCAATGAGAGCGCATGTCCCGATCGGGTCCACTGCGCAGATGGTCTACCATCCCAAAAGCTCCAGGTACCCTTATAGTAGATACTTAAGCCTTACAGGGGTTCCTTGAGGGTGGTTGTCAAAATTATGGTCCCTTTTTGGGTTCCTAGTATAACACGGCACCTAGTATTTGGGGTACCCAAAAGGGGACCATAATTCTGATAATTACCCATATAGGCACTTTAAGCCCTAAGTATAACTATATGGGCACATGGAGCCTTAGGGCATTCGCTCCTGCAGCCGAAACCGAAACCGCAATGTTCCGAAAAAAATCTGGTGCACACACGGTATGTATTAGAAGGGGCCCCCACCCTGTAATAGTGACCATAAGGATTATACAGGATTATATTAGGGCCCTATTATATTCCTATTATACCACTATTACAGGGTGGGGGCAGCTTCTAAGGTATGTAAGTCTCCTAAACCCCATAAACCCTAAACCCTGTAAACCGGATGCCCTAATGAAACCCATGTCAACTTCAGAATTCCCTTGATAAAGCGTGAGCAACCTCAAGACAAGGATCCGTGAAGCCGGACCTAAACCGGCAAGATACTTCAAAACTCTCAACCTGACGCGGTTTGCGCTAATCGTTGCCCTTCGACCTTATGATGAAGGTTCTTCAAGGGTACCATAATATGAGTCCTACATGGGTCCATAAGGGGTAAGGATTCATGGTAGAAGGCGGGTCTGTTAAACTCCAATCCTACTTGTAGGGATCCCAGCAGCACGGATGTGTTTTTTGGCCTCAGAAGGGGTTCCTCTCTAGTTTCTTGAGGGTCAAAGTATATAGTGTATGGCGACATGAACCCTTGTACCCTGAACCCTTACGGTACCCTTTATAGAACTCCGACAGAACTCCCATGGTACCCTTTTAGAACCCTTATGATAGGACCTTGGCAGAACCCTCATCATAGAACCTTAATCCTATAAGCCATACACTCTCCAGGAACCCTGAATTCAGATACTAGGGTTGAGGCTTCAGGGTGTACTTAGGGGTACTTTGGAAAAATACTTTTTGGTTATTATAATCTCTAAGCAAAAGCTAAAATTACATTTTTTGCTAGGGTTCTAAGTTCAGTATAGTGTAGACTGTAGGGTTTAGGGTTCAGGCATTGCTGGGAAGGAATCTGGGATGAGGGTTTGCGGACTTGGGGTTTAGGGCCACGTGGGAGCTTCAGGAAACTAGTGTACCTTATCTTCCATGTCATGTTTTAGGGATTAGAGTTCCTTGAGTTAGTCAGGATCCTGTATACTAATCACACAGAAATACCGGTTCAGGTTCTATACTATACACAGGATATCAGAAGGGCCTTGCCATGTCGGCGTCTATGTGACCCTAAGCGTTTCTTCAGAGGGTATATAGCAGTATTCTTTGGTACCTGAAAAACCCTACTGTCTGGGCACTTGGGCTTTGAAATTGTTTTCATAATATTGTTACTTTATGGCATTCTGAATGAGCAGTATGATGCTCATGTGCATCATGGTGTGTGTATGTATATGTGTGTACATATAGATATAGATTACTGTTTTAGCTGTCTGGTTACAACCAGGACGATGATACCTAGATTCATGAGACATAGCTCTGCTAGAATTGTCAGAGCCAACAGAAGGCCAAAACTGCCACCAACCTCCATTTACTCACAAACGGTTGAAGGTTGACCCTAAAGTCGTTGTGTCTGTGTATGTGTGCACATGTACATATGTATATATATATGTGTGTTTGTACATACAAGCATGTATATATACACAGACAAGGGAGAGAGAGAGAGAGAGAGAGAGAGAGAGAGAGAGAGAGAGAGAGAGAGAGAGAGAGAGAGAGAGAGAGAGAGAGAGAGAGAGAGAGAGAGAGAGAGAGAGAGAGAGAGAGAGAGCGAGAGAGCGAGAGAGCGAGAGAGCGAGAGAGCGAGAGAGCGAGAGAGCGAGAGAGCGAGAGAGCGAGAGAGCGAGAGAGCGGGAGAGGAATCTCTGTAAGGCCCATGTAGGTGTATATGCACTGCCTGCGGGCGCCTCGCCTCCCTTAAACGCCATAGTGACCATAGTGACATGAGCCCTTGGCAGGAACCTTTAGGATACGACAGACGTTAACAAGGTAACCCTAAACACTAAATCCTAATCCCCAAGCCCTAAAGCCCTAAACCCTGATCACCGTAAACCCTAAACCTTAAACTCTAAACCCGGAACCTGTACCTTAGCAACCCTCAACCCTAAATTTTAGACCCGCAGCCCTAAACCTCAAACCCGTTTGTTCGACATGCTCTCCAGGAGGAACTTCGGTCCTTCTTGGCGATTTCTGACAAGCGATTGCAGGCCGAGGGATTTTTCTCTAACTTGTTGAGTGGAACCATAAAGATACCGTTAACGGAACCCTTCAAGATCCCTGTAAAGGAACCCCTAAAGATCCCTTCAAGGAGCCGATAAACAGTCCTTTAAAATTTGAAGAGGTCCCGAAAGATCCCGTGAAGGGTTCCCTTAAGAGGTCTTGAAGGGCCCCCTTTAAGGGGCCTTTAAGTATTCTGTTAATTGGCCTTCTTTGAGTTCCTTTTCCAGGGTTCTAAGCGGTTTAGGGTAGTACAAGGGGTTTTATAAGGGCTTTGGACGGGTTCGATAAGGGTTTGTAAGGGCTCCGGGTAGCAGAGGAGGTGAGCTTGAACATGTGTTTTTTGGAGAGGGAGGTGGGGGGGGGGTGGGTACTGTAGTCCCTGTAGAATATGGCCCAAAAAAAGTGCTGGCTAGGTCTCACAGTGGGTCCTTTTTACCTTGTTGTAGTCTTAGGTCCCTGACAAAATAAGCCCGGCAAGCGTCCTAATACCGAATAATCACACACTCTCCAAACTCCTAACCTACATAACTACTATGCCAAAGCCGAGTACATAATTATTGGGTCCTTTGGACCCTAAACCCTAAACCCTAAACCGACCCTGTTTTCATTCCGATGTTGCTAGAGATCCTGGGCTTGTTTAGGATTTCGGGTTTAGGGTTTAGGGATTAGGGTTTGAATAGGGTTCAGGGCGGTTTGATTGGGGTTTAGGGCTTAGGGATTAGGGTTTGATTAGGGTTTAGGATTGCGGGTTTTGGGTTTAGGGATTAGGATTTGAGAAGAGGGCTTGATTGGGGTTTAGGGATTAGGGTTTGATTAGGGTTTAGGGTTTGACTAGGGCTATGGGTTTACGGATTAGGGTTTGATTATGGTTTAGGGTTCGATCAGGATTGGGGTTTAGGGTTTGAGTAGGGTTTACGGTTTGATTAGGGTCTAGGGTTTCGGGATTAGAGTTTAGAGGTTGATTAGGGTATGGGATTTAGGGATCAGGGTTTGATTAGGGTTTAGGGTTCGATTAGGGTTTTATTATTAGTGTCTCGGGTTTAGGGATTAGGGTTTGATTAGAGCTTAGGGACTAGGGTTTGATTAGGGTTTAAGGTTTTGATGAGGGTACAGGGTTTACGGGTTAGGATTTGATTCGGGTTGGGGGTTTGATTAGGGTTTAGGGTTTGATTAGGGTTTAGGGATTAGGGCTTGATTTGGGTTTCAGAGCTAGGTGTTAAAACTCGTGTGAAAACCTCTAAATTACCGAGGAATACACGCCACCAGGGCATTGCACTCTCCAGAACATAGGGTTTGATTAGGGTTTAGGGTTTATGGAGTTGTGTTTGATTAGGGTTTAGGGTTTGATTAGGGTTTGGGGTTTTAGGGATTCGGGTTTGGTTGGGTTTTGGGGTTAGGGTTGTTGGGGTTTAGGGTTTGATTAGGGTTTATGGATTAAGGCTTGATTAGTGTTTAGGTTTTTGGGGTTATGGTTCGATGAGGGTTTAGGACCTTCGGATTGAGGGCCTGGGTTTAGGGTGTAGATCACGGGCGGCCTCAATACTAAGATACGGGTCTATAGGTTTCGCCGAAATGCCTGTGCACCAGCGGTGGTGGTAAAATGGAGCCGCAATGAGATATAACAGATGGAGCCGGATTCTAAGTCGGATGAGCCAAGGCTTTATTGACATCTTAGGTTCCTGCGTGTGGGGATTGAGGTGTGAGGAGTAAGGCCACAGAAAACACGGCAGTGTTGAAATCCTTCGTGCCGGACAGCCTAAACCCTAAACCCTAAACCCAGTGGAACTCCCAGTCTCGACCTTCAGAAGTCCACGAAGAGGTGGTGAATTCGGTCTGGCCGGAGGACGGGCTTTGTGGTTAGAAGCACAACATGAGAGGCCAGCTCGAGCGCGAAGCCATAAGGGCACCGCAGCTCCGTCAGCTCGAGAGAAAGGAGGAGGAGCTGAAGGCAGAGAAGTGCTCATGCTCAAGAGTGGCTAGTCCGGCTCATCGCGGCAGTGCGACCCATTGTCCTCGAAATTTTCCGCACGAGACAAGAACCGCTCCTTGCGGGCTTCATCATATGCACCCAGCAAGTGTGCAGACCAGTACGAAGTTTTGGACATCTTGAAAGCGCTGCATGAATCGGAGAAGGTCCCGACCGAAGGAGTCAGTGACATGACGCTTTGGTCGCATAGAGCCCAGCTCCTACAGTGCGTGGCAGACAACGTCAACCGCTATCAAACTGGGTTCCAGGATTTCAAGGATTACAGTTGAGGCTGTGAGGGGTTTAGGGAGTTTAGGGTTTATGTTTTAGGATTTAGTTGTTAGTGGTGGAAGGGCTTAGGCTTTAGTCGTTTAGGCTTTAAGCGCCGCCCTAATCCTGTGAACCGCTATCCCCAACCCGTAAACCCTAAACCCTAAACCCTAAACCCCTAAACCCTAAACCCTAAACCCTAAAGCCATCATCCCTTAGACTATAAAACTGAAACCTTAGACCTCTCGACAGACGTGCGCGTAAAGGCTCGCGAGGAGCACCTGCGAGGGGTTGGCGAGACCATGCAGGACGGGAGTAGGGTTTAGGGTTTGCCAAGAGTAGCCAATGTACTAGACCCTCAACCCTGAACCCCAAACCCTAAACCCCTAAACCCTACCTGTGGATCCGAAAACCTACAATTTTTAGGGTTCTACCCTCTAATTAAGGGGTCATAACCTACTATTTTGTAGGGGTTGGGGTCACAGGTATGCCCTAAACCGCTTAACCCTGAACCCTAGACCCTGAAGCCTAGACTGAACCCTGAACCCTGAACACAAGGGGGCAGAGCCCAGAAGATGCCCAGACCTTCCAGATCCCTGCGTTAGGGAATAGACGTGGAGTTGGGTCCATATTTATTTATATAAATTTATATATATATATATATATATATATACTATACTTCAAAGAATTGAAGGTGTTTTCCTCAGTTATTAAGGGAGTTTGGATGATTGGAACTTCTGGGTACTTACCCTGGCTACTTTGAGCCGCGGAGAACTTTGGGTCTTGGGACTCAGCTACCGTTATCTTAAGGGTCCGAATAAGGCTTTCGCATTGTGTAAGGGTTCTTGTAAGGATATGGGTTCTACGAGGGGTCTACGAGGATTCAGGGTTCACCTGCATCCCCAAACCCTACAAAATGGTAGGATATGACCCCTGAATTCTAGAGTCTAACCCCTAAAACAGTAGGTTTTTGGATCCGCAGGTTGGTCTTGGCCTTTGGGTCTAATTGCCCAGAGGCCTTACTCGTGCCCCTTTCAACAGAGCCAGAAGTAGAGTTAAGAAGGGTTCCAGTTAAGGGGTCTCCCTAAGAAATGACCTAGGAAATCCTTAGTTACAGTGTTTTCGTGTCCATGGGTCCTTAGATTCCCAATACCTAACCGACCTAACCTTTGAACGTTTGGGTTCCTATAGTTTAGTAGGAATCGGACAGTTTGACCCTTTACTTCTGTGGCTTATTGGGGTAATAAGGTTCTTGTTGGTGTCGTTTCGGTGGTCTCTTGATGTTTGGTCGCTGGGGTTTCAGTCCCTCGGGAAGGTCTATGTTGCAGCGTCTGGTTTTCGGGATTAGACCTCATAGGAATTTTGGGATTGGTGTTTGGGAGCCGGGTTAAGTGATTGCGTGTTGTAGCTTTATTCTGGATTCGCATTCACAGCTGTCGGCCCGCCCATCGAATGTGTGTGTAGCCGGAACTTGGCCGCCTCAGTAGCCGGCACCTTGCAGTACGAATGGCGCTTCAGGGTGTGAGGTTTTCCCTCGGCAGGGGGGTGCTGGTACACCATGTATCCACTCGGTGGGACCCTGAAGCAGCATGATCATGAGGTGGCCCTGCCAAACCGGACTGCCCCAAGTGCGACTTTTCGGATGAGCAGTCTTACGATGGCTTTTGCAAGAAGTGCAAACATCCTTGGAACAAAGAGTAGTCTCTTCGAACTGACTGCGCAGGCTGTATTGCAGACCTGAGGATGTGCCAGTGGCTGTCGTCACCTGGATGGCGGGATACAGGTCGGAGATGAGCAAAGTTGCCACTCTGACTAGCCGTCTCGTGGGGATGTCTTTCGCATGCAGGAAGCCCTAAACCCTAAGACAGGATCACAGAATCTGGAAATGTGTTGTGTCTTTTTTGTCCAACGATCAAGCCGGGCTCCACACTAGCAACGGGTTGCTGCAAGTGCAATATGACATATGACATGTCGTATCCCATCTGTCGTTCGCCATATACAACTATGATGTAGATCTATGTCTAGGTCCCGCTTATATATGTGAGACAGAAACTGTACAGGTGCATGGACCGCGGAAAGCACTTCTGGCAATTCCTCGGAATTTAAAAATGCCCCAGAGAGCAACACAGGACTTTCAAGAGGAAGCCCTACCTTAATCCTCCTTACATGGAGCCTCACGGTATTTTGCTGAGCAGTTTTCTGCGGTTGCCATGCAGTAGGAAGTAGAGAATGAGGAGGCCCTACCTTAATCCGCCTTACATGGAGCCTGACGGTATTCTGCTGAGCAGTTTTCTGCGGTTGCCATGCAGTAGGAAGTAGAAAATGAGAAAGTTGACCACTGCAGCGAGTTCTTGATTTCGTACGTTGCAGTTGTGGTGACCACATGTTGCGAAAAGAGAAGCGGAAACGGGCAGGCCTCAGCAGACGCTGCGCTGGAGCAGCTCAGCCGTCGAGCATCTCGCATGCAAACATCAGCAGCTGCCATAAAGTTTATCTCATGTAGTGCATTCTGGTCTTGCGAACTGCTACCATATTGCCACGGCAACGGTGTTGCATGTATATGACACCAATCTTCTTATTCAGGGTTCAGGGCTTTAGGGTTAAAGGTATTATTGTTGTGTTTTACTATAACCCTGAAGCCCTGCACCCAATCCGGCGCAGGTCGATTCGCGCCTTCGCGAGCTTGACCGAGCGTGGGTCCTGGAAGAGGGTCGAGCGCTCCTTCAACATGCATACGTGCGGTTTCAGGGGTTAGGGTTTGGGCTTCAGTTCAGGGGGTAGAACTTAGAAACATGTGTGTACGTAAGTAATCAACTAAATAGCTGTGAACACAAATATATATATATATATATATGCATCATATACATATAAATACATATAGTAGAAAGAGAGACCTGGCTTGATTTTTAGGAGAAACATCTCAACACTTAGCCTTTACATAGCCCTGTCGACCCTGTAAGAGTCATATGCAAGGGCATATCTCGTGCAACTTCATCAAACACGTCCGTTCTGTTAGGGTTCTGGGAGGGTTCTAGAATGGAGATCTCCAGGGTTTTGGGTGTTCATGGTTTGGAGTTGAGGGTTTGCGGTTTGGCATGAAAACATACAGCCCCCCTAAGCCTTAGGCCCTACAGATCATGTGTATTCTAGCCAGGCCCTGGGCCTTACCGTCAGCCCCTGATCTTACTTGGAGGTTCATGGGACTTAGTACGTACAGTTATAAGTACCTTAACTGGGGTTATAACCAACTACAAGTATAGTTACCTTGTTTATAACCATAGTTGCTAAGTCCCATGAACCTCTAAGTACAGCCTTGACGACCCTTGACTATAAAAGGTTGGGAGGGTCCCTACCCAAGTAATGCTTCTTACAAACCTTGTAACGACGTCCACGGACCATTGCCGATGTTTGACAGCATTGCAGGTAATATGTTTAAGCAGAGAGCCTCAAACCCCAAATCTCTTAAGCCCTACCTGGACCCTGAAGAACTTACCTTTTAGGCTTCCTTATTATGCTTATTATGGTTTCCTTATACAAGTCCTTAAAACGGTAGGTTATTTTGGGGTCTTGGTAAGCCCGAATCCTTCCAGTACCCTTTTAGAATTGTTGAACCCTGAAACTCTTAACCCCTAAACCTAAACCCTGGCCTCCAGGATGTGGCATAGGGATTCCACCATCAGTCGCGGACATTAACAGCGAAGGCCCAAGTGTCCTAAAACCCTAAACCCTAAACCGTGGCTAAGGTTTAGGGTTTAGGGTTTGGGGTTTTACTTGAGGGTTTGGGGTTTAGCGGTTTTGAACAAATCCCAAAACCCGAAGCCCCACACCTCCCTGCAAGCAACTTGACACGATGTCAAGGATTCCCAAGAACAGACTATGGGCTTTCTGGCAACAAGCACAAACAGGCGAACATTGTGCTTTGTTTCACCAACGCCCATGTTGTAGACGAGGGTTGCGATTCGCTCATTTTCGAGAGAGAGGGCGTCAAAATCAAGTCCTCTTTGTCGATGGTGGTGCATGATTCTGAGCACGACGTTGCTTCCTTTGTGGCTCCTGCGAATGTCCTGTCTGCGCTTTCCCTTGACCCAGTACGGCAACCAGCGAGGTTCTTGTCCAAGGTGTCTGCCTGTGCCGTCGGCTATGGAGACAGTGAGACAGCGTCATGCGAACGAACGTCTTCGAGATTCAGCCTCCCGGCAGAGTCGACTTTGCTGCTGATTCCCTAAACCCTAAACCCTAAACCCCCGGAAAGAAAGGAAGCCCAAACGATCCCTAGAAAGGAACCCTATAAGCCCTTGTAGAACCCTTTTTAAAGGAACCCTAAACCCTGAACCCGCAGCCCTAAACCCGAAACCCTAAAACCTAGACCCTCATAGAGCCCCTCTAAAGCAGCCCGTATAGTAACCTTATAGTCCCCCTTTAAAGGAACCCTAAACCCTAAACCGACCCCAAACCCAAAAACTCCAATATCCCTTAATTAAGGAATATTCCTTAAACCATATTAAGGGTCCTTCTATAATTTAAGGTATATTCCTTAATTAAGGGAGATTGGAGTCTCTGGGATCTCTAAACCCTAAACCCTATAGATCCTTTAAAGGAACCCCTAAGGATCCCTTTAAAGGAACCCCTAGGTACTCCTTAATTAAGGGATATTGGAGTCCCTGGGAACCCTTGAGCCAGGCTTCCGGGCCCAGCGGCCTGGACGAGGTGATATGGGAGTTTCCGAAAATTAGGGGTACCTTAGGGTTCCTTTAAAGGGGGACTAGGGTACTATAAGGGTTCCTTTAAAGGGGCTCCATAAGGGTTTAGGGTTGCCGAAAATTAGGGGTAACATTTATTGGGGGTCCTTATTACATATAAGGATACTACTATTTTGGGTACGATATTAGGGTCCCTTGTTTTCGGAAACTCCCATATGGTGGTTTCCGACAACTAGGGGCACCTTTAAAAGGATCCTTTAAGGGTTCCTTAAAGGGATCTATAAAGGTTCTATAAAGGGTTTAGGGTTAAGGGTTTAGAGAAATCCGATAGATAGGGATTTAGTTTTGGTTCCTTGTAATGGGGGGCTATAAGGGTACTATAAGGGTTCCTTTAAGGGGGCTCTATAAGGGTTTAGGCTTTCCGAAAATTAGGGGGTACCTGTTTTTGGGGTCCCTATAACAAGGACTTTACTCTTTAAGGTACCTCCCATTTTCGGAAACCCCCATATTGTAGCCCACTTTAGCGCAGGATGAATCTCTGTGGATCGTGTCACAAATCATGCCTTCGGCACTTACAGTACCGGGATTGGACTACGCTTCTGCCCCAAGGGTCCAATAATTGGGTAGTTGGGTCTAGGATTGTAGTTATGTAGGTTACTATTTTGGAGAGCATATGATAATTAGGTACACGGACCCTTAGGGGTAGATGCTATCGTTGTTTTGAGGTGGGGGGTTTGGGCTTTAGGATCTGGGTGGGGAGCGGGGTGGAGGGGCGGTGTGTTTGAAAGCATTTGGCGCGGTCCTACAGCCTGTTTACAAGGGTTTTCGGAGTTTTGCGAGGGTTTCACAAGGTGGCTCTGACGAGATTTTCTAGTGGGTTCTTCCGCCTGGGCCTACCTTTGGTCCTTGTACCCGGCGTTTAACGGGTCTGTATACAGATCCCTTATATGCCGAGCTCCTATTTGTAAACTTTGTTCCAGGGTGCTTTAATTTAGGGTTTAGGGTTTAGTCTTCCAGAACCTACCTTTTCTGGTAAGGCCCCGAAAAGTGCTGACCCCACAAAGAGAGGTAGCTTGCAGTAGGCCAAGATACTATTGAAAGTTTAACAAAGCAATCAACTCATTTGATCAAATGCGCCAATAGCAGATAGACATAGTGATAATGACAAGAGCAGTAAGATGCCGGAGGATTACAGAACACAGAATAGTAACTATCATATTACATAAGACTATAGGGATGGTAACAAGCAAGTTTAGTGACTGGGCTCATCTGACAGTCGGACTTTAAGAGGGCTTCTGCACTTGATTGGTGGTTCTACGGGCGCTTTTAGAGGTTGGGCTTTTGCGTGGCTTCGTCTGCTGTGGCTGCTGCTTCTGCTCCTACTAAGATGCGGCGACACGGGCGACTATTCCTCCACCGTAGACTCCCTAAACCCCGAGGCCCTAAACTCTAAACCCCTGAAACATAATCCCCGAAACCCTAAACTCCTACACCCTAGACCCCTAAACCCCTAAACCTTAAACACCGAAACCCTGAATCGCAACCCCGACGCCCGAAGGTCTGGGAGAGCTTAAAGCGCTTGCAAGCCGATTGCCTCGGCCTCGGCATGGTCGCACTGGGCTTAGGGTTTAGGGTTTAGGGCTACAAAGCTCGAGTCCTACAGGATAGGGTTTCCTTTAAAGGGTTCTATACGGGGTCTATGAGGGATCTATAGTAGGTAGGGTTCTGGGGCGAAATGCTACCTGTAGGCTCATATCCTACCACATTTTTCAGGTATCTACTTTTCTATATAGCAGATCTTAACCATTGTCCAAAATCCTGTAGCTTAGATCCCCAATACGTAACCTCTAAACTTTCTGGATTCTGAAAGTTTAGTAGGAACCGGAAAGTTAGCCTTTTATTTCTGTGGCTTATTGGGGTAGTAAGGGACAGATCCGACCTACAAAGCTTGAGTGCTGGGATGAAAGTTTTGGGGGTTTAGAGTTTCGGGTTCGGGTTGAGAGTAATTATTTCAAACCCAAGTTTCTCAGGGCGCCCCGAAACAAAAATCCAAGACTGTAAACCCTAAACCCTGATCCGAAAGCCACTTGACTACTATTTGCTTAAGAAACCCCCCAAAAAATAAAATAATAATCCCTATATTACCCCCATAAGGTATATATTGTTTTTCTTTTTTGGGGGTTCTTAAGCAAATAGTAGTTGATGAGAGAAGACCCGACAAGGCCAGGACTTGGATGGCAAAGTCCGGCGTGCGACGCCCATCGAAGAGTTTGCCGAGCGGCTGAAAGAGGCTGTCCGCACTTACATACATACATACGTACATACATACATACATACATACAGATATACACACATACATACATACATACATACATACATACGTTCATACTATATACATGTATGTGTATATATATATGTATATATATATACACATGTATATGGGTATATATATATATACACACATATGCATTAGTATAGACATGTCCAGGTTGCCATACATAAAGATATTTGATAGATCTAGCTATGCAGCGATCCTTGCAGATATCCTTTTAATTGGGAAATCCTGTACAGGGCGTCCTTTAAGGTTCGGGGTTTAGGCTTCTTTGATGGTTGTAGGTGTTGTTGGTGTTCAGTGTACGGTTTAGGTTTGAAGGGCTTTACGTACCACGGCATAACTGTCTTTCGTACCGGTTGGACTGCTGCTTTTAGCAACGCGAAATGATTGAATTGCTTCAGCCTTGCCAATAACATCACAGATGTAATTGCACTTGTTGTTGATAGTACTACTGTGATCTGACAGTACGGTATATTGCGCTCTGTTACAAGTGAAGATAGTCCTGCTGCAGCAATTGGCAACATCTCAGAAGCGTTCCGAGCTCTGACTGGATTTTGTCCAAACTTGTTCGCTTGCTATAGCGGTTGAAGTATAGCCGCATCCCAAACTTGAGGGTTCGGGGCGATGCTTATGAGACTTAGGGTTCCGAACCCGAAACCCTAAATCCTAAACCCTACGATAACTCAAGCCTCGAATCCGAAGCGCTAAGCCCAACAGCCTGTAATATTTGATAGGGCCCCAAGGCTCCATGTACTGATATAGTATATACTTAGTCCTTTAAGTACCTATCTAGAGACCCCTTTAAGGCTTAAGTATCTGGTATAGAGGTACATGGAGCCTTTGGGGTGTCGAAACCAAAACCCCAAACACTGACCTGAGAGACCTTTCGGAACCCTCCCAAAACTTCATGAAAGTTCAAGGAACCCTAATCCAAAAAACCTTGAGAACAACTTGAAAGCCGAGTTCCTAACCTTAAACCGTTAACTAGGATGCCCAGTAGTACCCTTATTCCCTTTTTGTAGTCCTAGGTCCTAGGTTCCTATTACAAAGTTGCCCAATACCAAAAAGGGATCCCTTTTTGTTCCTAGGTTATTGGGCATCCTAGTAAACCGTATACCCTAACCCCTAAACTCTAAACCCTTACTGAACTAACCCTAAACCCTAAACTCTAAATTAAACCCCAAACCCTACTGGGCATCCCAGTAAACCGTATACCCCTGAGCCATCTGTCAGCTTGAACGAGCACATCAGCTGCGCCTCGAAGATCGCATCGCCGTCCAGGTACGGCTTCGGGTTTAGGATTTGGGGGTATAGGGTTTGGGATATAGGATTTAGAGGATTTAGGGCTTAGGATTTAGGGTTTTTGGTTTTTGATGAGACTTGGTGGGCTTTAAGATCACGTTTCAGGCCGCTTCGGCCCTTGGAATTTGGTGTTTAGGGTTTGGGTGTTGCCCAGAGTACCCAATACACCTTAATTAAGGAATATACCTTAAATTATCAGGGACTTCATAATATTACCTAAGCGATATTTCTGAATTAAGGGATATTGGGTTCTCTGGGTGTTTTGGGCCCTAAGGAGTGGGCTTGCCACGCTTACTGGGCTGTATGGGAGTTGGGCCGTAGGAGGACTCGCAAATCAGGGTTGAGGATTCGGGCTTCCAGCGCCCTGTTTAACCCCACTTCCTGGACTCGAAGCGCAGTTTGTCGGCATCCGTAAGCCCTAAACCACAGCAAGCCCCAAATGCCCCTATACTCCAAGCCTAAGCCCAAGGCTCCGTTTATGCATGTAGTACATGCGTGGGCCGTAAAGGGTTTTCTCATAGTACATGCTTTTAGGCTTAGGTAGTGTAGTATATAGCTACGCGCATGCTCCGGGCCTTATTCTGAGTCTGATCCGACTGAGACAGTTTCAACAACCTCCCACAGCAGCATTTATCAGCTGTCGCTCTACTTAATTCCAAGCAGATGAAGCCAAGCTTGTAAGTCTGGCCTTTTTCTTGCCCTACTCAAAACTAAACCCTACATGGTGTGAGCATACAGCTGTGATTCCGAAAGCTTACTTTTTGTTCACGAGCTAGTGTAGCAGTATCCACATGGGTGGTTGTCATAATTATGGTCCCTTTTTGGGTCCCTAATATAATACAGCACCTATTGGTTAGGGTACCTAAAAAGGAACCGTAATTTTGTCAACGACCCACATGTGCTAAACCCTAGAAACCCCAAGGATGCCCCCCGGGCCTCACTGTAAGAGATTTACCCAGGGACTCCAATACCTCTTAATTAAGGAATATTCCTTAAATCACATCAGGGATCTTACTATAACATAAGGTATATTCCTTAATTGGGGGATTTTGGAATCTCTGGGTAGGTCCCCCAACATTTGCACCTTTAGACTTTTTGGGTTCTTATGGTTTAGTAGGAATCGGAAAGTTTAACCTTTTATTTCTGTGGCTTATCGGGGCATTCATATAAGCTCATACTTCCGAAGCCTTAACGTACTCAAGCCGCATCATGGCCATGGAACTCCTTTATCGGTCCATTTACCCATTGAGTGTATAGTTGGGCACAAAAGTACCCATATAGAGTCGGCATTGAGGCCATACTAGATGAGTACCCAGAGACCCCAATATGCCTTAATTGCACAATATACCTATATTATAGTAGGACCTCTAATGCGATTTAAGGAATATCCGGTAATTAAAGGGTATTGGAGTCTCTGGGTATACAGAGCCTTAGGGACTGCAAACCCTTCCAGCCATCTCAGAGCCGTTGCCTGCAAGCATTTGGCCCCTTCAAGACAGTCCCTATTGGTGTTTAGGGTTTAGGTTTGGGGTGGCTGAGTTCCATCACAGGAGTATATATGGATCCTCTTGGCTTCAAACCTCAACAGAACCTGGTAGAAAAAATCTCCACCCAAGGCCTATCAGACTCTAAACCCTGATCCGCGCACTTCAAGTCCTCGAATATAGTAGCTCGTATAAAATCCTCAAGGAGGCGGTAAGGTTAAACTCAAGCACAAATCTTCAGAACCCAGACACTCCAATATCCCTTAATTAAGGAGTATACCTTAAATTATAGTAGGATCCCTCAGATGATTTAAGGCATATTCCGCAATTACGGGGTATTCGAGTCTCTGGCTAGGACCTAGAGTATGCCCTTATTCCCTTTTTGTGCTTAGGTTCCCTGATAAACCCCTTTAAACCAAAAAAGGGCACCCTTGTTATTCCTAGGTTACTCTTTGGTCTAGCTGGGAATCACCCCACTATTGCCCCTGCAGGAACGGCGCCTTGCAGAGAGTCGGGTGGTCCCCCCAGAATTAGGGGCCCCAAAAGCACATAAGCATAAGCATTTTATGGGGATATCCCTACCTTATTGGGCTTCATTATAAGGGGGTTTAGATGGGATATCCCTATCCTAATTTTTGCTTATGTGCTTGTTTTCGGGGCCCTACAGAAAACAGGAAGGGTTTAGGGCTTAGAGGGTGTACTTAGGGTTCGGGGGTTTAGCGGCTAGAGACTGAAGGTCTAGGATGTAAGCTCGACGGGTTTAGAGGCATTGGGTACTGGAGTTGGTTTCTGATCCTAAGGCAACATGAACAACATGGATAAGGAAGATCAGCCGGCATGCTAAAGATAAAGTGACGGCCGCCCGTACTCTTTTCCTCAAAGCCTCCAATACCCTGAGGGTCCATGTACTCAAACAGTAAACTTTGGCCTTAAAGTAGTCCCTATATAGGTACCCATGGTTTTGAGTTTTTTGTGATCAGGTGTTGACTGCCCAAGTGCTAAAGTTCGCAAATTCAATTCCTGGAGCCATGAACCGGTTCTGCCTGAGGTAAGGTTGATGGTACAAATCCTGCATTACCCATAACAAGGAATGTATCATATTCCTATAGTTTGGTGTCCTTAAGGTAATGCACAAATTGTATCATCAAGGGTGCTTCTCGTTTACTCAATTGGCGACTTTGGCACTTTGGATAGCAAAACTTCGCCCAAGGTTTCAACCCTGCTAGTTGGGTAAATGAAGACTTAGCGCGCTAAGTTTTACCCCCCCCCCCCAAGGTAAGGAACCCTGAACGATAAACCCCTTAACCCTAAATCCTAAACCCTACATCCTGAACCCTAACCCCGAGGGTCCAAGTACCTAATAATCAGACACTCTTCAAATTCCCAGCCTACATAACTACCATCCTACAACCGAGTACCTAATTATTGGGTCCTTTGGACCCATGGGATAAACCCGAAACCCCCAAGCGCCTTAACCCCAAAACCCTGGAGCCCGAACTTCAAACGATGAATCTTTCTGCCAGCTGCTCGAGGTGCAACTGCAGGGGCAGACTGATGCTGCCCTTCAGGCAGCGGATGGGTCTAGGATTCCTTTGAGGAAACTATAATGGGTTCTACAGACTCTACAGTTCTACAATTTTTAATGGTCTGGGACGTTGGGTTCAGGGCTGACACAAGAGTTCACATCGTGCACATTCGGCTTATTGCGCTTGTCTCGAACGGCGTCCGAATGGAAAGCCCTCACTCATTCTATGCAGCGCGCTCTGCACAGTGTCGTTTGGCGTGTTGACCTGTACTGAGTGTTCTGCTGGTGGAATCTTGGACATTTTAGATATTACTGTATGGCTTTACGGATGCATGGGCTGAGTCCTTAGGATAATGTCAGGGTTTTAACCGGTTTTTTCGAGAGCGCCTAGATTCGTGCAGGGCTCGGTTGCGAGAGGTTTTGCCGCATGTTTAACTCTAAGCCTACAACACTATACTTTCACCCATTCTCCAAAGCTGAAAACCTTAAGAACCCAACATTACTGTCCTCCTCATGTCCTTAAGGTAAAGCATTGGCAATCCCAGCACTGATCATTTTAAATCCATGTTCCAACTTTCTGGGATTCACTCTAATCAAAGGGGAAAAGGAGGGACCCTTAATGGGGACCCCTATACAATGGGTATATAATAGCTATAGTAAGGTATATACCTAGGGGTCCTTAGTAAGGGTCTCTCCTTTTTATGCTTGGATCTAAGGTCTCAGCATTCCGAATCTACTGCCCTGCTAATTCCTGCAGCCCTGCAGAAAATCAACCGCCGCTGCGAGGAGTCTGCCCCCCAAGAAACTGGGTTTAGGTCTTTGGGGTTTAGGACTTAGGGGTTTAGGGTTTAGGGGTGTAGGGGTTTAGGGTAGGGGTTTAGGGTTAGGGTTTAGGATTTAGGGTTTAGGGTTTTGGATTTAGGGCATCTGGGTTTAGTTGATTCCAGTTTTGATTGGTGACTGGCTGAATTACGGGACGAAGCACATGTGGGTAGGTGTCAAAATTAGGGTCCCTTCTTGGCTCATTATCATAACATGGCACCTCTTATTTAGGGCCATTTAGGGTACCCAAACAGGGACCCCAATTCTGACAACCACCCATGTAAATGCAACATCGTGTTCAGTAGTCCCCGCAGAGTCTCTCTGTCTACTTGCACGTGTGTGTGTGTGTGTGTGGTGTTTTTTTTTCGTGGCGAGCTCATGCTTGGATCTTTGATGATTTATGTATTGGCATGCCCGGGGTCCCAAACACAACATTTAGGTAAGAGATAGGCAGCAAATGACACCTACACCAAGCCTAGATATGAACAGCCAACTCGTTAAAGGATCATTACCTTCAACAGGTTATACTCTGGTGCTTTTCGGGCTCCTGGTATCAGGCCCGAAACCGCAAGCTCCCTACCCTACATCGAAACCCTGAATCACATTTCAGAAGGTCTTACGACATCCTGAAAGGAACTTCCTGCCTAAACCCTGCGTAGAGGTTCATGGGACTTTGTAACTAGGGTTACAATTAAGGTAACTACACTTATATGTACTTATAATCCCAAGTAGGGTACTTATAACTGTACTTAGTAAGTCCCATGACCTTCCAAGTACTAATTAGACTAGGGCTCCTTTTAAAGGGTTCCTTCAAAGGGGATCTAAAACAAGGGATTCTATAAGGGTGCAATAATATAGGGGCCATACTAATTTGAATAGGGTTTGGGTATATTATACTACAGTCAACCCCATAAAGTTGAAAACCGGATTAAGGCCAAACAGTGCTGAAATTCCCTATACATTGCTCTTAAGGATTGAGGCTATGGCGTTTCCAACTTTTGGGCTTCTACTGTACAATTACAATAAGGAACCCCAAAACCTTATTCTAGTAGTTAAGGGCCCTCCCTTAGTTTTATTCGCGGACGTTGCCCCTGCCATATGCTCCAGCGACCAGATGTGGATATTCTGCAGGCCAGCATGAAGGCAGGGCTTGAGTTCTCCAGGCCATGCCGGGAACAGTTGCTGCACCTCTTGCTTATCGAAATGGACGCCGAGAAGCTGCAGGCGCAGGAATCGAGCTCCGAGTTCTTCGAGGGCAGCAGCAAAGGCGAAAAGAGCGTGGGTAGCTACCAACTCGTACGGCAAGCACCGGCTTCTCCAAAGCAGGATCCACATTGGCGAGGCAAGCGGGGCCCCATTGCTACAAGATCCGAGCCCGAGTAATCGTATGCCTTTTGGCTGTCTATCTCTTTTGGCTCGAGCACGTTGCACGATCTTTTGCACGCATTCTCACTCTCCGCGAATTGGCAGGTCCATGGCTTCTCCAATCTGGCTGCCGAATTCGGTGGACAAGGCCGCATACATTGCATTGGTGCCACACCACGCAGTTCCGCGCAAAGCGTGGCTATCTCTACCAGGAAGATCACACTCGTTGCGGGCGAGCCTTTCCGCAACCTGATTGCCGCCAACAAGATCGTCTCCCCCCGTTGCTTCAACGGCATTCTAACAAAATGCTCCACCCAGACTTACAAAAGAATAAAGTAACAATGATATAACATAGGTAATATACCTTGATTCGTATAAAGCAGACTACGGATACTCCGGCTATATTCCGGAGTTAAGGTCTATTGCGAGATCTGGGGATACGACGTCCCAACGCTCCAAGGTTCCTAAACCCAAAGTCTTAAATCCTAGAACCTGACACGTCAAACCCCAAACCCTGAAACCCTACAGTGAACTTAGAAAGTTGGAACACAGACTAAGGATGCTTCATGTTGGTTAATACGGCTCCAAAATACTTTACGGGCATGAGGCGAATCCTGTTCCAAGTTTCTGGCTTCTGCTGAATACCCTAAAACCCTAATCCCCAAAGCCTTTAAACCCCCGAATTCAAGCCTTATACATCCTGACCCTAGACCCTGAAACCCTAGACCCTGAAACCCTCAATCTCAAACCCTAACACCCTAAAGCCGTAAAGCCCTAAATCCCAAGCCCTAAAAAGATAACACCTTAAATCCAGAACCCTAACACCCTAAAACCCCGAATCCTCAACCCTTTCCAGTGCATGCCTCAAGGAAGTAGGTGCCGGACCTGCGTTGCGATCTCGAGGACTTAAATTACATTCACAAATCTAAACCCTGATCCCTTATAGACTCTTTAAAGGAACCCTTAAGGATCCCTTATAGCTCCCTTTAACTTAGATCCCCGATACCCAGCCTTTAAACTTTTTGGGTTCGTATAGTTTAGCAGGAATCGGAAAGTTTAACCTGATTATTTCTGTGGCTTATTGAGGCAGTAAGTTGTAGATCCCTTAAAGGTACCCTTAAAGGAACCCTCAAGGATCCCTTAAGGATCCCTTTAGAGGAACCCCCAAGGATCCTTCAAAGGATCCTTTCAAGGATCCCTACAAGGATCCCTTAAAGGATCCCTACAAGGATCCCTTTAGAGGATCCCTACAAGGATCCCTACAGGGATCCCTTAAAGGAACCCTTACTGAACCCTCTTCGAGGTTAGAGCGGCTGGTCCTGGAAGGCCAAGGAGCCAGGGCCCGAGATTTCCGGAAGAAGCTCCGAAGATGGGGTTTGGAGTTTAGGGCTTATATATACATATATATCATATATCTATATATACATAAAATATAGGTATGTATTGCCTAATAACTGTTATTATTGGTATTATTGCAGTAATAATGATTATACTCATAATATTACGGTTTATATATTAAGATCACAATAATAATAAGTATTATTTAAGTAATACTGAGAATAATCATAATAAGCGTAGATAACATCATTAATATGATGCAGTGTAACAGTATAATACTGTAGGGCATTTTTTCGGTTTAAGGTTTGGGGTTGCCACCCCCACGCAAGTCTTATGGTCCTTGATAGTGGAGATTGTTCGCGTAGAATAGAGGGTTGCTGGGGGAGGGTTCTGATGTATATACATATACCATATATATGTACATATATATATATATATATATATGTATAGATAGATAGATAATTTCTCATATATGTATACATGTACTAGGGGTCAGGGTGTAGGGTTTATAGAGCTTGGTGTTGAGGGGTTTACGGCTTAGGGCTTAGGGTTTGGGATGCGGGGTAAGGGTTGTGGGTTTAGGGGTTGCGGTTTAGTGCTTAAGGCTTGGGGTTTAGGGGTCAGGGTTGGCTACCTTGAAGTTCCAGAGCAGATCAAACCGTATAACCATCCAGGTTCGGGTTTAGGGTTTAGGGCAAGTTTAGGAATCGGTAAACTCTTCGACCCAAGACCAGAACTCTAAACCATTGAAGATGCAGTGCCCGGGTGGTGTTGGTCTTCGGTTGTGAGGAATTTGAGGGGCTTTTGCCTCAATGCTTGGAGGGTTTAGGAGTTTGGGGATCGAGGATCAGGATGTTGCGGGATTAGGGACTCAGAGCTTCAGGTCTTAGAGTACCCTAAACCCTAAGCCCTTTTACAGATTGCTTGCGTCAAGGGGTTTGGCTGCAGGGTTTTGGGGTTAGGATTCAAGCTACCGGTTTGGACGTGCAGCCCTTGCACGTCGATGTGTTCTTTTGCGTACTCTCGACTCTGTTTCGCAACAAACCCGAACCCCGATGCTCAATACTTAGAATAGGGTTCTGAGGTATATTATACTATACTCATCATGAGGGACCCCCCGCATAGTGTTAGCAATTACTGAACACCCTACTTAGAGGTTCATGGGACTTAGTAACTATGGTTATAATCAAGGTAACTATACTTTTCGTTGGTTATAACCCCAGTTAAGGTACTTATAACTGTGCCTACAAAGTCCCATGAACCTCCAAGTATTTTATATCCATCACCTCTTCAATCAGTCCGAAATGGTCTGAAAATATGGGTGGTTGTCAAAATTATGGTCGCTTTTGGGGTACCTTAAATATTAGGTGTCGCATTATAATAAGAACCCACAAAGGGACCATAATTTTGACAACTACTCAGATCTTAAGTTCAGTTTCGGTGTTATCTATACCCTCGGGCTTCTGGTATATGCAGAGTACCTGCTTTGGTGCTGTCCGAAGCTCACTACAAGCGGTAGCCACTTTGAGCTATTCGGAGAGCCAGGGACTGCATGGGTTCAGTATCTACTTTGGCCTTTGGGTTTTCAGGTTTATAGGGTTTGCGGGTATGGGCTTTAGGATTTGTTAGCGCTAGGGTTTTAGCGTTTCAGGGCTTCAGGTATGTTTAGACTAGACTGTACTTAAACCTGTCTGGGATCTCTCTGCGGTTCAGACTTTGGGGAAGGCACAGACGCCCCTTTTCGGATGGCGTGGTGTGAAGCTTTACAACCCCAACCTCCCAAACAAAAGCAGCCACCAAGCGCATGAAGGAGCAGGGTCCAATGTACCTATATAGTAGAACATAGGGTTTCTTTTGTAGGAATCACTATTATGATCTGGGGGAGTACCTGTATCCCCAAACTCTACAAAAATAGTAGGTTATGACCCCTTAATTAGAGGGTCTAACCCTTAAAACGGTAGGTTTTCGGATCCCAAGGTATTTCCCATACCAGTACCTACGAACCCTTGGGTAAGGAGAAGGGCGACGTCGCTGAGCGGGCTTTTCAGCGACTGCCGGAGGTGGCCTGGAATCGCAGGGAGGGGTTTAGGCTTTAGGGTTTAGGGTTCAATTATGTTCAATTGTCCGACTGTGATCGCGAGTAGGTGCTTTACAATTCCACAGGACATACCTTGGGATCCGAAAACCTACTGTTTTCCGGGTTCTACCTTCTAATTAAGGGGTCATAACCTACCATTTTGTAGGGTTCGGGGACACAGGTATTATGTACCGACCAATGTTTGCATGAACGCATGCATGGATGGCAGGATGGAAGGATGGGTTCATGTTTGGATGTACGTATGTACATACGCATGTGTGTATGTATGCACGTATGTATATCGCGTCAAGGTTTCGTGCGTTTGCGTAAGCTTGGCGTTCGTCTGGTTGGCTCTTAGGACTTTAACTTCGGGGGTTTCTACATGAACTATAATCCTAAGGCTCCATGTACCCATATAGTATATACTTAGGCCTTAAAGTAGCTATATAGGAACCCCTTTAAGCCCTAAGTATCTACTATGAAGGTACATGGAGCCTTTGGGAAAGTTTAACCCTAAACCCTATAAACCCTAAACCCTAAACCCTAAACCCGAAACCCTAAACAACTTTTAGGAAGGGTTCAGAAGTCAGCCAAGTAGGTACAGAACGACCCACAGGCTGACGTATGTGTGGCTGTCAAAGTCCCTTTTGGCTTCTCCAACTATAGCCCTAAGGGTCCATGTGCCCAAACAGGGTTCCTTTAAGGGTTCCTATAAGGGTTCTATAAGTGTTCCTATAAGGGTTTAGGGTTTAGGTTTAAGGGTCCATGTACCCAAATAGTGTATACTTTGGCCTTAAAGCAATCCCTCTACAGGTACTGTGGGGCCAAAGTATATACTTTTTGGGTACATGGACCCTCAGGGTAGGGTGCTGTATCAAGAGTCGAAATATTTAGGGTCTCCCCAACGGGCCATGGTTTTGACAATTACTTGTATTGAGTTGTTTTATCGTGCTTTGTATTTGGATTGTGTCTTTTGTTCGGGTGGCACGTTTGAGCTGAGGTTTTGAGTATTTAGGACTGTACTTGAGGTTTCGGGGGTTTTAGCAGCTTGCAAGTAGTGTCGACCCTGAAGAATAGCGCCCAACCAGCACAACAGTACGGATTCTGAAAAGCAACTCCGTGGGGCAAACAGGAGTATATTTTAGAAGCTGCCCCCACCCTGTAATAGTGGTATAATAGGAGTATAATAGGGCCCTAATATAATCCTATATAATCCTTATGGTCACTATTACAGGGTGGGGGCAGCTTCTAAAGTATATTCGCTAGTTGCCTAGATGTCCAAGTCCTGGAACCAAGATGTCCCAGGGCTTGGGTGTAGAAAAGTTGCCAACAAAGGGGTTTTGCCTGAAAAGGGATACCCGTCGGGGCTTTCATAACTTAGATCTCCAATGCCTAACCTTTAAACTCTTTGAGCTCTTACGGTTTAGTAGAAATCGGAAAGTTTGCATTTTTATTTCTGTGGCATATTGGGGAAGTAAGAAGGCGTTTTGCCTGACAAGGTTTCGTCGGGGCTTTCATAAAGGTTCAGTCTGGCTGGCTTTACAATTAGAGCAGCTTTTCCCGTGGCATGTTTATCGTATTTGCGCGCAAAAACCGTAGTTACACCCCAAAACCATCAAACCCCAAACCCTAAACCCCAACCCCCCCCCCCCTGAAAGCCCTAAACCCCAACACCCAAAGACCCTTACTTGGAGGTTCATGGGACTTACTGAGTACAGTTATAAGTACCCTAATTGGGGTTATAAATACATATAAGTGTAGTTACCTTAATTGTAAGCCTAGTTACTAAGTCCCATGAACCCCCAAGTATCCCCAAATCCTGAAGTCGGCGTCGGATTGCGAGGCAGCGCCGTTCCGAGAATTGCAAGAAGAGAGCTTCGCCTGGAATCAGCGCGGGTTTAGGGTTTAGGGTTTGCCACGGCATTCGGGGCTGTAGACTTTGGTGGTTTCACGGGTTTTAGTTTAGTGTTAAGTTTAGGACTTTGAGGTTTTTGGGTTTGATGGTTGCAGGGGTTTAAGTTTAGGGCTTTAGGGTTTGATGGGTTTCAGGGGTTTAAGTTTTGGCTTTGTTGGTTGGTTTTAGGGGTGAGATGGGTGTTGGTTTGAATCAAAGTTCAAAGGTTCCGGTAAGGGTTCTGTAGGGTGTCTAAAGTGCGGCTTTCATATAGTGTAACATATTGTTTGAATATGTATAAAATCTTAACAGTACGGAAAGCAACAGGCATTTATAAGTTTTGTAAGTTATCTGGGTTTGGGAGAGAGGAGGACTTAGGGTTAAAGGTTTAAGGTACCTAGAGTAACACTTACGGTGTGTGTGCGTATATGTATATACACATACATACATACATACATACATACATACATACATACATACCTACATACCTACATACCTACGTACGTACATACATACATACATACATGCATACATACACACACGTACATACATACACACACATACATACACACATACATACATACATACATACCTACGTACATACATACATACATACATACATACAGACATACAGACATACAGACATACAGACATACAGACATACAGACATACATACATATGCATGTGTATTATATATATATATATTTACATATAACACATATGATATTTATAATAAGAATACATCATGTATATATGGATATATGGATATATATATATATATATATCAATATATATATATATATATATAAATATATATATATATATATATATATATATATATATATATATCACAGGTTATTTTAAGTGGCCTGCATTGTGTGTTGCGGAAGTTTTGGGGCTTGTTGTGTGATCAGGGTGTGGGGGTGAGGTTTTGGGGTTTGGCGGTGTAAAATTGCAAGATCCTTAAAAATCAGGATTTAGTGGTTTGGGTATTTGCATTTTTGATTTAGGCTTTCCGGCTGATGCCCTGAACCCAATCAGCTTGGTTTGGGTAGGCATAGGGCTTTATTGTTGTATATTCTCCCGCAACCGAGACTTCCCAATCCAACAGCATTACTGAAGTTCCGAAGACGTTGAAAGGCAGGGTCAGCTCTTCCTATCCCATGTCGCCGTGTCAGCGGCGAGTTCTGCTGCTGCCACGGATATTGCTACGGCTACTGCTGCTACTGCAGTCGATCCTACTGTCAGTATAGACTTCGGCAACACACCCTACAGAGCACAAATTGCAAGCTAAGGCTGCGTGCGTCTAGCTACGACAAGGAGGCCGGCCATAGCAAGAGCTTTCCTCTCCGGCAGTCTTGGGAGGGTTTCGGGTTTAGAGGTTGAGAGTCACGTTTGCGCTTTGCGGCCACGCATTTTTTTTTACAACTGGCTCCAACAAGATCTCGCGGTAGGTTAATGTTTGAAGGTCCCACTGCTTGGTGCAGACTAGTCTACAGGTGCCTGAGGCCTTCAAGTTGTGCTAGAGTTGGGAATCAAGCCCCGCACTTCACACGCCCATGGAAGGGGTTCCTTTTTGAGAATATGTGCAAAACACCTCTTCTAAGTCTTAAATCCCCTATACTACTACCCTAAGGGTCCATGTACCCAAAAAGTGTACTTTTCTAGGGACTACTTTGAGGCCTAAGTTTTTACTATTTGTGTACATGGACCCTTGGGGCTACCAATAAACTTCAGATTTCCATGAACGCATGAAGTTCAATGCGCAGTTGATGCATGCAGTTGGTACAGAACTGCTAGTTGAAGCTGATCGTTTGTCTGTTTCATTGCCTTACGCAGAACATCGTAGCAATCTGATATCGACTGTCGAGTTCACCTATTTTGTAGTTCCTCCTATCCAACCCTTCTCCTCTCTTAACCATGTTGTAGCCACTGCACGCGGACTAAACCCTAGTGATGTCGCCTGTTGGGCACTGGAAACATTCAGCTGTCAAGCTTTACAGCCTCAGGGATGGACTTTAGTATAAAACTAAACATGCGTAGCCAAACCTTCAAGATTTCACACCCCTGCTACGCACAGATGCAGCGGACACGACTTGCTTCCCTGGAGGCGAGCCACTGTGGGGCCGGGGGAGCCGCAACGAGTTTGATGTTTTGTCGGTAGAGTCTGCACCAGCCCATAATTAGGGTTTGGGGTGTGGGTTTAGGAGTTTTGGGGGGCGTACACGGAGGAGTCAAACGTTTGAGGTTCTGTGGAGGCTTTGGAGTGCTTTCGGTTAATCTTAGGCTTACAGATCGCGAACTGCTTACATTATACGCTCGTGTATGTATACACAACCATGCCTACACAACTGCATGCGTTTGCGTTGCCGTGCGAACAACGGTCTACTGCGTTGAAGCGAGTGCTTGACGGCAATCTCTACATCACATGACCCTTAACCGAGAACTGTGCAACTGGGCAATGCTATGCTCGAGTTTCCATTGATGTTTGACACTGAATTGGTAAGTCTTCGATGCCGCCCAGAGGTTCCACCAACTCCCACAGGTCCCCGACAAAACACTAGGGGTGCTGATATACATCCTGCATTACCTGAATGACCCTAGACTACAGGACCTTACTATGTGTAGTGGAGGATTTATATCCCTAAACCCGAAACTCTCGTTTCAGGGGTTATGCGGTTATCCCATGCAACACAGCAGGACTCTTTGGCTCCACTGCATGTCGGGAGGTTCGATGTAAATCTTTGCTGGCTGGTTCTGGATTTGCAATTGCCGATTCAAGAGTACCTTATAGTCATCACGAACACGAAGACCAAACCGGGATCAACGGATACGGTGAAGAAGTGTATGAGCACATGGGAGGAACTCCGGATTGCAGGATGACCGTGTAATTCCGTTGTTCTATCCAGCTAGCGCTTCTTGCTCCGAAATCAACTTTCGGAGCAAGGAGGAGATAGAAGGAGGCTGAGAAACGGGACAATGAATCGGTTTGCTAGAGCGGCAGCAACAGACTGCAAGTTCAAGACCTTGCCCAAAGGTGGTTTTGTATAATTAACCGTCTCACTTCACAAGTTTTAGTGTAGCTGTCGAGTTCAAGACAGCAATGCAACGAGCAACAAATTGTGTGAACTGTGCGCTGGCAGGATCTCAGCGCACCGCCTTTCAAGGCAAGAAGACCCGAAATCAGAGAAGTCACCTTACAGCCCACAGCCCTAAAGGGCCTCCAACCCCCAAGAGATAAAGCCCCAAAACCTAAACCCCCTATCCCCAAAACTCTGACCCCAAAGCCCTACACTGTTTCTAGAAGAGCGCCTTGAAGAACGCTAAACTTTAAAACCGTAAACTCCGTCTTCAAAAGAACCCTCAGGACACCCTTCAACTAAACCGCCAAATCCCCAAACACCACAGTAACCCTTCAACGAACCCAGAACCCTAAACCCTAAGAGGAGCCCAAGCCTCATCAGGCGAAGCTTTCAAAGATGACGGCCCTGGAGTCAAAGGCACGGTTGTTTTGTGCTACTACTGCCTTTTCTTCTACCCTCTAGGGTTTAGGGTTTAGGAAACGGCGGTTCTATGGGTTTCGGGTTGAGGGTTTGGGGTCGGCAAAATTAGAAAAACTGTTGCTGGTTCCTCAACATATGTACAATATACCCCGCAGCTGTGCTCAATTATGCGAAATTACTAATACTAAGGTCCCCCTGAACCCTTAACCCTAAACCCCAAACCTCTCAACCTCAACCCTGAGCCGTCTCTTGTCTTCCCCGCCGCATAGGGTAGAACTTTCGAGCGAAGAAGTTTCATCCTCTAGGGTTTAGGGCTATAGGATCTTATAGGGTTTAGCAGTTACCTGTGTCCCCAAACCCTACAAAATAGCAGGTTATGACCCCTCAATTTGAAGGTAGCAGGTAAGGGTTTCGAACTACAGGGATTATCGGCTTAGGGTTTACGATTCAGGGTCAGGCAGCGAAGGTCTCAAGGCTCTGTCTAGAGGAACTCAGGTACGAGGCTTACTGCCCAGGTGTGGACATATGGTCGTGGGGTTGCACAATTTTCCAGGCAAAACGGTGCGGACATGAAGAAACACAATCTGCAGGTCAGTGGCTCTGGTGAAGCTGGCTTGGGTGTCTTTGCGGCCGAGCCGCCAAAGGTCGGCACGAAGTTTCCGGCCTAAGCAGCCACAGGATCCCCACTCATGCTCCCGCTTTCCGGCATGGAAGCTGATGCTGATCTCGGCCTTGCTGCTTTGGTTGAGCCACAGGTGTCGGAGAAGACAGAGATTGCAGTGTCAGAGGAGCCAAAGGCAGAGGAAGCAGCCAGCACGGTGGGGATGGGGATGGCTCCTCCCGGCAACGACAAAACACCCGATGCTGGAGCCAATCGTGCAGACGTGGTGCAAAATCAACAGCGGCAGCAACATGTCCAAGGATCGATGGGGTAAGGTGAATGCTTGCCATGGCCACTACAGTAACCCTAAATCCCTAATCCGTGAACCCCTAAACCCCGAACAAACCCCTAAACCCCTAAACCCCTAAACCCCTAAGCCCTAAACCCCTAAACCCTGAACCCATGAACCCGACACCCCAACCCCCAAACGATAGACCGAATTTCGGAATACGAGAGATCGTGAACACTAGAGCCTGAAAGCCAACAGCCTGAACCCGCGACATCCTGAAAACCTTGGTCTTTCAAAATCATCTGTGGACCCTGCGCACTGTCTATGTATCTATCTTTCTGTCTTTTTAAATAGAAAAAATTATATACATCTTGTATACATGTACAAATACATCCTATAAACTCAAAGCCCTAAACTATAAGTTAATATAGCAAATCCTCAAGGGCCGATAGCAGAAAAATGATAAAAACCAACCCTAAGCACTAGCGCCCTGAGCGCTGAAACTGGTCTTAGTCCTCAAGGCTTTAGGATTTAGCCCAGAGAGTCCAAGTACCCAAATAGTAGGGTTTTAGGTCCCAAAATCCATACTCTGAATGGTTGTTGGACCTTGATTTGGGCACTTGGACCCTTAGGGTAGGGTTTCAGGGTTTACGGGTTTAGGGTTTGGGGTCAAGGCTCTATAGGATTATCCTAAACAGGGCCAATCCCAGGGTTCTCAATTTCCTGTCAGTTTGAGGGCCTAGGAGCCTTAGGGTAAAATTCTGCAGACAGAAAGCCTTGTAAACTTACACCCCATGACCTACAAAACTCCACACCGTTCCAAGCCCTGAGCCCTAGAAACCCTCCGAAACCCATGATCTGAGAGTTTCTGAAAACAGGGGACCCTAATATAGTACCCTAAATAGTAGGATCCTCATTATAAGGATCCCAAAATAGGGTACCCCCTATTTTCGGAAACTCCCATCTTGGCAGAGGTGGATTTCATGGAGGCACAGATGACTCAGCAACTGGAGGAGCAGGCCGTGGGTTAGCAATTCCCCGGTGATTGTTGGCTAAGATGCCCAGTAGTACCCTTAGGGGTTCCTTTAAAGGGATCCTTAGGGGTTCCTTTAAGGGACTAATAGGGTTTAGGGTTGAGAGATCCCAAAGACTCCAATATCCCTTAATTAAGGAATATTCCTTAAATCATATTAGGGATCCTACTATAATTTAAGGAACCTTCCTTAATTAAGGGATATTGGAGTCTCTGGGTTGGGGATCACCAGGGTTTAGGGTTTATTGTTCGGGATTGGGGCTTACTTTGGGCAGGTGGGAGATTAGGGCTAAGCTTTCTGTGGGAGATTAGGGCTAATAAGCTTTCTGTATGGAGGGGCGGTGTTGTGGGGGGGTGGTGCCTTAACGGTTTAGGGGGTTGGAGGTTCAAGTAGGGTTCAGACGCCCCCACAGGACATGCAATCAGGAGCCTGCTTAAGTAAACTACTATTTGCTTAAGAAACACCAAAAAATAAAAAAAATAATCCCTATATTACCCCCATAAGGAATATGTTTTCAAATTTTTGGCGGTTCTTAAGCAAATAGTAGTAAAGGATTGTACATAAAGGTCATGATCGCAAGACTTGTCTTACATGGGAGTTTCCGAAAATAGGGGACCCTAATATAGTACCCTGAATCGTATGATCCTTATTATAAAGGACCCCAAATAAGGTATTCCTGGTTTCTGAAACTCCCACATATACGGCTATGGGAGTCGCTGGAAGCGTTGTTTTGGCGATGCAGGTGAGGGTTTGGGGTTTTGGTTTAGGGCTTAGGATTGTTGCGTTTAGGCTTCGCGGTTTTAGGTTTATGCGAGGCAAGGACATCGGCCGCTGAAGCCCTAAACGCAAAGTGTACATGGACCCCTTAATTCAGGGAATCCCTTGAGCAAAATCTGACTAGGCACATGAACCATAATCCTGTCAATACTAATCCCCTAAAACTGCCAAACCTAAACACGAATGTGAACCACTATCATATTTGGGCAGGCGCAGCAGTTCCGCAGCATCGGAGATCTTCAGCACAAGCTGACGCAGAAACTCACGAACACGGAGGCCTCCGCCACCCGGGTTTAGGATCTGTAATTATGGGGTTTAGGGCGTAGGACTGGTATAGAGTCCAGGGTTTAGGATTGTGTAGAGTTTAAGGATTTGGGGCCTGCCATGGGGTTGATATCGATTGTATTGCGCTTGTTATGGGTGACAGAGGGCTTATACAGGCTTCACAGAGATTTAAACTTGCTAACCAGGGTTTTTGTGCAGGATTTATTTGGGTTTCTACAGACCAAGACCATGTAGGTTACTGAGCTCTTTTCTGGCGGTTTAGAGTGTAGGGTTCGGCTTAGGGTAGGGCCTAGGATTCACTTCAGATACACGTGGCTGGCGGTTGAGGGACCTGAGCGTATCATCAGGCGAATCCTTTATAGATGGGTGCCTGTTTGAGAAGCCGAAACATAATTAGGTTTATAGTGTTTTGAGAATTTGGGGTTTATGGTTTGGGCTGTTTAGTGGTTTAGGCTTGAAGCTTACGGTTTTGAGGGTTTGAGCTTCCTGTCTGTCTGGCATGTTAAAGGCGCTCGGAAAAGCCAGGGTACGCATGAAAGTGTGAGTTATCATGGAGGACTTAGAGCGTAAAGGAGTTTCAAAAATCCAGCGGACCCTTATAGAGTGGGCCGAAACTTTCAGGATCGGAATCCTTCACCCCAAGCCCACAAAGCCCTCAAACCCTGATGCTGCTGAAGGCTACCTTGGTTTAGGGTTGTCGGGCAGGGGGCCCCTTTCCGGAGAACTCTTGCGCGATGAGCACCCCCTTTCTCGCTCCGTGTCTCTTTGCTGTCGCGGCGGCGGAAGTGGAGCCGTCAACACTCACCCCTTCCCTCCCTCCCTCCCTCCCTCCCTTCCTCACTCATTTACCTCCTCTATCATTCGCAAACTCACAAGGTCCATCATTGACTAGACTTGATTAAGCCCTCAACCCCGCAAAATCTCCATCTCAAATAGGGCTTACGAAATCCTTGCACAACCAAGATGACATTCCCCTACCGAACCAGTTTGCGGGACCCCTTGACCAGGCGGCTTTTCAGCGCTCAGATGCACAGAGCGGAGTTCTCTCCACACAGCTTCAGTCACAATTCCAGGAGGCACCAAAGCTGTAATAGGTCTGCGGTTTAGTGTTTGCGTCTGCCTGGTTCTTAGTGTCTAAGCGTAGGACCACAGTTTTATCAGCTTGAATTATGAAGGTGACGAAAAACCCTAAACCCTAAACCCTAAACCCTAAGAGCTCGAATCTCCAGTTCGTGCCATTCCGAAGCGTCATCCGAGTGTGCCGAGTTGCTTGGGTTCCCCGACCCTACCTTAACCCTGAAGAACCTACCTTTTTAAGGACTCATATAAGGAAATCATAATAGGGAACCCTAAAAAGGTAGGTTCTTCAGGGTTAAGGTAAACTCTAAAGTCTAAACTTTACCAGGACCCCCCCAAGTACCCTTTAAAGGGCTCTACTATTTCTCATTCAGAGGTAGTTAGGGACTCGGGACTACTATAAAGGGTACTGCGGGGGTCCAGGTCAACCCTCAACCGCGAACCCGTTGATCGCTTCCGATCATTGCCCAGAGACTCCAAAACCCCTTATTTAAGGAATATACCTTAAATTATAATAGGGGCCCTAATATGGTTTAAGATATATTCCTTAATTAAGGGGTTTTGGAGGCTCTGGGTGTTTTTTCTTTGAGGAGGGGGGAGCTTGGGGTGGATACGTAAAGTTACAAGGAGGCCTTTAGCACCCAAGGGTTCGGGTTTAGGGGTTAGGGTTTAGGGTTTAGGGGTTAGGGTTTAGGGTTTAGGGGTTAAGGTTTAGGGTTTACGGTTTAGGGGTTAGGGTTTAGGGTTTAGGGGTTAGGGTTTAGGGT
>CAJNDT010001535.1:798613-989202 GCA_905221615.1 Symbiodinium sp. CCMP2592
CTGCCGGCCGTCGCAGCATTGTGGTTTGAGGTATCGGTTCGCGGCTTCGATCGAGGTTAAGACCTTGGAGTTCAGGCTGAACTTCGAAGCCGATGTCTGCTGCAGGGTTTTGAGCTTTCTTTTCGGTTTGTAGCAGCATCGGTAGCCCATACTTCTGCCATGACGCAAGGTCGAAGCGCGCTTTACACGCACAACCTCTCGCTGGGACCTCGGGACATTGGTTTTAGGCATCGCGAGGTACGCCGGCTGTTGCATTCAATACAGCTTCTGTTGCAAGCGACAGCATGTTTCGTGTTTTCAGTTTGCACATCATTTTGTCCATGCTCGCCGTGATCATCATTATCATCGTGGACAGCCCAGGCGTCACCATCACCATCATCAGCAGCCTTGACAGGATACTGTAATCTTCATCAGCACCGTCGACGACATAATCGCAAGTGGTCCCCCTACTGTATGTGTTGATCCTAAATTGCTTGTGTAGAAACCCTGCAAAGCAAATTGATACATTTTCTAAGGGGTACATGAACTGTCGAAAGCTTAAATCCTGAAGCTAAGCCCACGAAGGTGCGGAGAAGGATGCTGTGGACCACCTGACAGCCGTTCCCTTAGCTCACATCCGAGCGTAGATAGGGCTCATCACAGGGATTTGCAGGTTTCTTAGAGGGGACATACTTAGCGCTCATTGCATTTCTGGCCGCAGGGAACATTGCTCTCTGGACCGAAGACCTGAAAGGTGCACCATCCTGTACCGTGTACAACTTGGAAAAGCTTGGGCTTCAACTGGCAGCAGGGTGAGTTGGTACTGTTTTTTCTTACTTGTATTTTTTCGTGCTTGTAACTTGTTCCTTTCGTGGAGGGGCAATAGTGTCTTTCTGCTAGCCAATGCCCCACCCAGCCACCCCACCGACCCCACCTGACCTCTCCTGACACCACCCCACGCCCCCCCCACACCCACCCCCACCTCCTCCACCCCCACCCCCCACCCCACACCTACACCGTCACCACAGCGCGAACCTTTGGCCGAAGACAACAACCCTAAGGAGAAAACCCGCATGAATCTTTACCCTAAACCCTAAAAGCAAGCCCTGAACCCCATACCCTAAACCCTACAATCAAACCCTAAACCCTATACCCTAAACCCTAAAAGCAAACTGTAAACCCTACATTAAATGCCAACCCTAATTTGAAAAGCAAACCCCTAAACCCGGCCAACCCTAAGCCCTATGCCCTATATAGAGAAAGCAAACCCTTGTCCCTATACCTTAAACCCTACAAGCAAACCCTAAACCCCACAAGCAAACCCTAAAGTTTATTCCCTAAACCCTCAGGGCAAACCCTAAACCCTAAACACTAGAAGCAAACTGCAAACCTAAACCCGAGACCCTAAACCCTGGAAGGGTCCCAATAGAAGCAAACCCTTAACCCTAAACCCTAAAAGCAAACCCCAAACCCTAAATGCTAACCCTAAACCCGCAAAGCAAGCCTTAAACCCTAAAGCCTCCAAAGCAAATCCTAAATCCTATATGAACCCTAACGCAAACCGTAACGCAAACCGTAATGCAGACCCTAAAGCCTATACCCTAAACCCTACAAAGAAGCCCCTAGACGCTAAATAGAGGAAGAAAGGTCACAACGAACTCTGCTGTTTTGCCCTCTGCAGGGATGCGTTGGGTGTTTTAGGGAAGAAAGTTACAACCAAGAAGTTTTATAGGAAAAACCAACAAAGCCCAAAGTAAGAAATAGCATGGCGCGGCACTGCTGTTTGGACCTATTCATGCAGCTTACTTGCAGTCGGGAGAAAGGGTTTGGAGCTTACAGAGGGTTCAGGGTTTATGGTCATCCCTTATAGTGCTTGAGGTCTAGGGCTGAGTGTTGAGCAAGATGCCTCAATCTTGGAGTCCAGGATTCCCAAACCCTACCCTAACCTACCAAGACCTACTTTGTTTAAAACCTGACATAGATTTGACCCGACAGAAACGTAGGTGTGGGGTACGGTAAAATAAACCCGAAGCCCTTCAACACCTGAACCATTACACCCCTAACCCGAAACACCTAAACCCTTGAAACCTTGACACCGAAACCCTAAACCCTTAACCAACTGAACTTTTGCAAAACAGCCCTGAGCCGTACGGAACCCTTACAAAAGCTTCAAAGGACCCCTTATAGAACTCTAGTACTTAGATCCCCAACCTAAGCTTTAAACTATTGGGGTTTTGATTGTTGAGTAGGAATCGGAAAGTTTAACCTTTTATGTCTGTGGCTTATTGCGACAGTAAGTTTAGAACGTATAGAGTCCTTGCAGAACCCCTGCCACAGAATCGTTATCTATCACCTTGAATATAGCCTTTATGTCCCAGACGCTGGCGAAGCAGATCTCTGATAGCATGGCAGATTCTCAGCGACAGGCGGGAACTTGTGGGAAAACCCCTAAACCCTAAACCGGTGTCACTGCTTAGGGCCTTTACATCTGAACTCCAACAGCTGCTGTTTGGCATCGGCACCCTCAACCCTCAAAATCCTCCAAACCCTACTATAAATAGTCACCTATACTATTTTGTGTGGGTTCCTTCTTCCAATTATGGTATTGTACTGGGCCCCCCAAAACCGTATTCTAGCTATCATCATAGGGATCCTTAGGGGTGTAGGGGGAGGGGGGGTAGGGGGCCTTAAGGCCCATAATAAGGACTAATAAGGCCTATTTAAGGAAATATAGTCCCCTACACCCCTCCCCCCTACACCCCTAAGGATCCCTATGATATAGCGCTTCGGCCGGGGATAGTTTTGTCCCTCAGCTGGGTTCAAGGATGCCATGTCACAGAGCCACTGCGAAAGGGATTCAGGGGTTTAGGGTTCGGGTTTAGGGTTTAGGGTTTTCCTTGAAGAGGAGGGTTTAGGGTTTAGGGTTTCCTTAAAGAGGAGGGTCTAGGGTTTTGGGTTTTCCTTGAAGAGGAGGGTTTAGGTTTAGGGTTTGGCTTGAAAAGGAGGGTTCAGGGTTTATCCGGATTCGAAAGGCCCCAACTTCAGTAGGCTCGCCAAGATGTAACCACGAGCCAAAGCGGTAATTAGACGACTAGGTTGCGGGAGGGCTTCGACGGTGGTGCGGGATACTTTCATCGGCTATCCTAAAGGCTCCATGTGCCCATAGAGTATAGACTTAAGCTTTAAAGTACCTATACAGGGACCCGTTTAAGGCTAAGTCTCTATTATAACGGTACACGGCGCCTTAGGGTATGCACGGTCAATGATGCGCAAGGCTCCCACAATTCCGTCAACCCACAAGCCATGGCTACCTAGAGACCCATCCCATACCTCTTCTTTGGGATACCTTAAAGGTATCTATAGGGTTCCTTAAAGGGATCTAGAGGGTTCCCTAAAGGGATCTATAGGGTTTAGGGTTTAGGGCTAGGGTTGAACCTCCAAGTACCCCTTTTTTGGGATACCTGGTTTTATGGTTAGGACCTGCTATATAAACGAGTAGATAGCCTAAAAAGGTGTAGGGTATGAGCCTAAAGGTACTCTAGCAACATGCTATTCCGACGCCATAAACTTCTCCTGAAACCCGTCCAACCAAGGAAATTTTTACGAAGCCTAACACCAATCCGACCAAAGAAACCTAAAAACACCCCGTAACACCCTATCATGCCGTTGTCAAGACCCTTTACAGCCCGAATCCGGCCAATCCAAACAGTGTCAAGCCATGCCACCCCCCCCTCCCCCGCCCGGCCACCCCTCCCCTGAACAATGATCAACTACAACTCTTAGTCTGTTAGCGCTGAGACCTAAACCCTGAACCCTTAAACCCTAAACCCTTAAACCCTAAACCCTAAACCCCTAAACCCTTAAACCCTGAACCCTAAACCCTAAACCTTAAACCCCTAAACCCTAAACCCTTAAACCCTTAAACCTTGAACCCTAAAACCTAAACCCTAAACCCTTAAACCCTAAACCCTGAGTCCCTAAAATCCCTCTGAAGACCTCTTCTAATAGGCCGAAAGGCGCTTACAATCGGCAGAAGCTCGATGCGAGACGGCTGCCGAGGTTCTTGGGCTTGAAGGCTTAAGAGGCTTGTGATTTCTAGGCTGGACAGGATTACTATAGGGCCGAATTACAGGATTAAGGATTTCTTATCTTAACAGAACTGGAAAGCTATGGGGTTTGGGATTCCTGGGCTTAATCAAGTGGGCTTCTATGGTTACTTGGAGGTTCATGGGACTTAGTAACTAGGGTTATCATTAAGGTAGCTACACTTATATGTACTTACAACCCCAATTAGGGTACTTATAACTGTGCTTAGTAAGTCCCATGAACCTCCAAGTAGGACTTCTGGTCCGCATGCGGGTCACATGGCCTGTTTAGGACTCATAGGCTTTTCAGCTTGTGGGCGTGTTGCATCGCAGGTTCATGCTACTGCAAGGCCTCAGGTCAGTAGCCGGTGCAAACTGCGCTGTCTACTGCACTGAGGCTCCATGAGCTAAAACACACACATATATGTATGTATGTATGTATGTATGTATGTATGTACGTATGTATGTATGTATGTATGTATGTATGTATGTACATATGTATGTATGTATGTATGTATGTATGTATGTAGGTATGTAGGTATGTAGGTATGTATGTAGGTATGTAGGTATGTAGGTATGTATGTATGTATATACATACATGCATATGTGTGTGTACTAGTTCATGGAGCCTCAGCGCAGCAGATATGTATGTATGTACGTATGTATGTATAGATATGTGTATATATACAGGGCGCCTTTAACGTTTGGTTCCTTTATTCAGGAGTGCCATAACGGCTCAGGATTTAGGGTATGAGGGTCCATGTACTAATGCAGTATATACTATGGCCTCACTGTAGTTCCTATGCTCGTATTTTCGGACCAACGTATCTACTACATGGGCACATGGACCCTTAGCATGACGCAGAATTCAGACGACGGCTCACCACCACGTGTGTGCGCCCAAACTTGTCAGTGCGGAGGATTGCCTGAAGCATCATGTGGTGCTGCAGAGGCTTGCCAGCCATGAGAACTAACCCCTAAAGCCTTAAACCCTCTGAACGGGCAAAACTCCAGGCTCATGCCTAGCAGAGTGTTTATGCCAAGCCATGTGTGAGCCAGCAGGAATATGCAAAGCATGTCTCTCGTTGGTTTGTATATCATATTAGTTATATCATGTATATTTCTATATGTATATGTCTGTATGTGTATATATATGTGTGTAAATATACATATGCTGTACATATAGTATGTGTTGCATATGTGTGTATATACATATAGACATATGTGTGTGTATATATATATATATATATATATTCATAAGCATGTATGTTTTGGGCAAAAATCCAGAACACAAAACAAACACATATTTCAGATCCGGGTTTAAGGTGTACGGCTAAGGGTACTTTTACTTGTACCCTGATAGTATGTATTTTGGCCATAGCAAATTAAGCGTAGACAGGATCAAGATCAGTGTCATTCATAGAGACGTCGGAATAATGCGAATACACCCTTAGAGTTGCATATAGTTTTCGTAGAACCATACGATAGTGTTATATCCCCCATACCCCGTTCTTAATACCTAAGGCCCCCGTTTTACATAATCACTTCTCCCTTTTATTAAACACTCCCCTTAGAATCAACATACATTGGGGCGAATCCTCCGGAAATCATCCCTGCCCTTTGAAATCTATTCTTAATTAGGGCGGAGCAAGAGCAAGACAGCGGGAGCATCAGCAGAGCAGCGGCAAGAGCAAAGCAAAAGCAGGAGAGGGAGCACGAGCAAGAGCAGGCGCAAAGGCGGGAGCAACAGCAAGAGCAGGAGTAGGCGCAAGAGACGCAGGAAAAGCAGGAGCAAAAGCCAGCGCAGGAGCAAGAGCACAACACCTCAAAGATTGTAGTAGAGTTAAGATACACACCCTAACAATAGAAACACTGTCCGTATTTCTATTGGGGGGGGGCCTCCCGTTTAATATTAGGGAGAAAGGATTACTTGTCGCTAGAGCGTCAGCAGCCCCGCATCTCAAATCGACCGCGCGTTTAGCTTCCCTGCCCAGAAACATTGCGGCCAAGTCGACCGTTGGCTGAAGGACCGGTTGACGGTTTAGTGTTTAGGGGCTCGGGAGAAACCCTATATGTCCCAAAAGCAGAAGCCCTAACATACATCAGAAAACGCTAAAGTCCCAAGCCCTCGACCCTAAATGCCTAAACCAAAGAGAGCAAACTACAGCCGCGCGATGAGCTGCAGGTCAACTCTTCTTTGGATGCATGACGTTGAGCCGCGACCAGGATGGACAACGCACGTACTCGAGCAGCGGCGTGGCTGTATCCACGGAGTGGCATCTGGTGAGTGATGATTTGTGCAATCCTGGTTGGACGCCGAAGGATCGTAATTACATCCACAACTCGTTCCGCTGAACGAGCCCAGCGCAATGATCCAGAGGGCCGTGCCTGTTGCGATCCATGATTTCCAAACTGGATGCCCGGGATGCCTTGAGCCTTACCAGAGACTCCAATATCCCTTAGCCTTAGTCAAGGAAAATACCGTAGATTACAGTAGGATCCCGAATATGATTTAGGGTATGTTCCTTAGTTAAGGGATATTGGAGTTTCTGGGTTTGCTGTGTAATGTAGGGTCCGATGGGAGTTTGGTCCAAGCGCTTATCTCTACTAGGAGGTTCATGAGACCTCATAACTAGGGTTATAATTAAGGTAACTACACTTGTAACTACTTATAATCCCAATTAGGGTACTTATAACTGTACTTACCTAGACCCTCCATCTACCCTCTATTAGACCCTAAGTACCCACGATTTGGGACCATGTACCCCTATTAGGCCCCTATTTGAGGGTACAAGGAGGGTCCTGGTTAGTAAGTCCCATGAACCTCCGAGTAACGAGGGCCCCAGGGGATGGACTCATACAAGGCTTCAAACTGCCAGGATCGCGGGTACGATCAGTGGTGGCCATCCTAGAGCCCAGACCTCTAACCCCAAAATGATAAACCTACGGTGGAGGGTACCTTGAAGGGGTTCCTTTAAGGGATCTATGATCTCTGGGGGTTTAGGGTGTAGGGTTCAGGTGGATGATATTCATCCTGCGTTACCTTAAGGACCCTAAGCTATGGAAATTATGGTATATTCCTCATAATGCGTAAGGCAGGATTTATATCCCGGAACCCTTAAACCCTATAGAACCCTTAAAGGAGCCCCTGAAAGGTACCCTTATAGATCCCGTTAAAGGAACCCCAGGACTTATATCATCAACCCTGACTCCTAGAGCCCCAACCCAACCCCGACCACCCAGGTCCTCGAATCCCGGAGCGCTAATCCTAACTCGAAGAATTAAACCCTAATCCTTAACCCTACATCCCGAAGCGCCAAACCCTGAAGGGTTTAGGGTTTGGGTTTTGGGGTTAGGGTTTAGGGTTTAGGGTTTAGGGTTTAGGGTTTTAGGGTTTGGGTTTGGGGTTTGAGGGTTTAGGGTTTAGGGACGCGCGAACGTGGAGCTGATCGGAGGAGCTGCGTTCGGAGGTGGAGTCGACGTCGAAGGCCCTAGGGGTTCGAGCGCTTTAGGGTTTCTGGTCCAGGGTTTAGGGTTTAGGGTTTAGGGTTTTATTATAGGGTTTAGGGTTTAGGGTTTAGGTTCTAGGGTTTAGGGTTTAATTATAGGGTTTAGGGTTTATAGGGTTTGGGGGTTTAGGGTTTATAGGGTTTATAGGGTTTAGGGTTTAGGGTCCTTTTAGGCTTTTGGACTTGAGGGTTTTTAAAGGGTTTCCGTTTTAGGGTTGCGCAGACCCCTTGGGGTCCAAAACGTAGATCCCACGGGGGGCTTCTACAACGTACTGTTTATTTTACGGGTCCAGGTATCTCCTTAGGAGGGTCCGGAATGTCCTACGGAGAGTCCTTGGTTCTCTTCGGGGTCTCAGAAATCCTACATTCTGAGGTTCCTCAAAGTGTTAGGATCCCCAGGGCAGTAGAAAAGAGGTTCCCGAATTTCGGGGTTCTGCTTGCAAGATCCCCCCAGAACGGTTACTTATTAAAGCTTCCTCATATACGTCCGGGTCTAGGTAGAGAAAGCTGGATTCGACCAGAAACCCAAAGCCTCAAAACCCTGCGAGCCTTGGGTTCTCTCCAGCAATCTCGATAGCGCGCTAGGCTTCATGCTGAACCCTGAAGTGTTAAAGTGCCCTGCTAGGAGGTTCATGGGACTTAGTAAGTACAGGTATAAGTACCAACCGGGGTTATAATCAGTTATAAGCATAGTTACCTTACTTATAACCGTAGTTACTAAGTCCCATGAACCTTGAAGTAATTCCCGAATCTAATAAAACCCTAGAGCCCTGATCCCGCACCGCTAAACCAAAAGGCATCCCAACTCTAAGCCCTAAACCCTCCGAAGACCATTCTAACACCCTGACGAATCATATGTGGACACCCCTAAAGCCCTTTGGAAACACAACTTTCAACAATGTATCTTCCCATGCCAAACAAGGCTTAAACATCAAACCCCGAACCCCTAAACCCGTACCTAAATTCCTAAAAGCCCGTAATCCCTAAACCCCTAAACCCTACACCCCTAACCCCTAAACCCTAAACCCCTAAAGCCCTGAAGCTTAAACCCTCCAACCGCTAAACCTCAAACCCCCAAACCCCCAAAACCCTAAACCCTAAACAACGGAAGTTGGAAGGGCCCAGCCATTGCCAGGCCACCGAGCTGGACATGCAGCGACTGGACCGTTGCATGACGGAGATACTTAAAAGGTTTAGGTGTTTTTTTTTGGGGGGGGGGTAGGGTTGAGGGTCTGTAGGGGTTTAGGGTTTAGGTTTTGGGGGGGTTCGGGTTTAGGGTCTGTAGTTTAGGGTAGTTGGTGTAGGGGACGTAACTCCATAAATTAATAGTGTATATGGACCCTCTGGGTCATAGGGTACTTGAAGGATCATGGGGCTTAGAAACTAGGGTTATAAGGGCTCCTTTAAAGGGTACTACAGGGTTCTGCACTAGGCTTCCCTTTAAGGGTCTAGGGTTTAGGGTCTAGATAAAGGAGCATGGGGCTTAGTAACTAGGGTGATAAACAAGGTAACCATACTTCTTGTTACTTATAACCCCAATTAAGGTACTTCTAACCTTACTTACTAAGTCCCATGATCCGCCAATAAGTACTTGAAGGTTCAGGTTTTGGGGGGGTTAGGGTTTAGGGTCTAGGGGTTTAGGGTGTAGGGCATTGGGTTTAGGGTAGTTGGTTTAGGGTTTTGGGCTTAGGGTTTAGGACGCTTTAGGGTCTAGGATTCAGTGCAAGCAAGGCTGATATACCTAAAGGTTCATGGGACTTGGTAACCAGGGTTGTAAATATGGTAGCTATACTTATATTAATTGTAGCCTGGTTAAAGTAGGTACAACTGTACTTAACTGAGATAGGCTACATTATTTCATCCGCTCTTTATGCTGAATTCTGTATATGCGGGTTTCCGAAAATCGGGCACCATAACATATCACACTAAATGCTAGGATCCTTAGTCATTATAAGGACTCCGAAGTAAGGTACCCCTAGTCTTTTACAAACTCCCAGATAAGTCCTTAACAGGTAGGCCATTCACCCAGGGGCCCGGGGGTCGTAGGTACTTGGAGGGTCGGGGGACTTAGTAAGCGGATTGACAGTTGAGAGTTGTGAGTTAGGGACGTAGAGATTCGTTTGCGCTTTATTCAGTGCTGCTAAAACCCTGAACCCCTAAACCATGTTCGTCGGGGGTCCAGGCAACCCGGCAAGGCACTGAAGCTGTAACCCTTAAACCCCGAAGTCTTGAACCCCCTGCACCCGTAAAGCCTAGCTAAATCCTGTCAACCTTGAACCCTGTCAAGCCTGAAAGCTAAACCCCGTACCATAAAAGCCCTAGGTCCTAGACCTTCAACATCAGGGTATCGAGCTGAGGTCAGTTGCAGGAGACTGCCTCACGGAATGCTTTCCAGGACCGAGAACGAGTTTGCTTTTCTAAGTTTACCTTGGAATCAGGTTCTAGCGTTCTGAAGGTGTAAAAGGCAGCTGGCATCCTGGATCTAGGAATCAAACCGGTTATAGAAATCTTCGATTTGGGATGTCGGGATACGGGTTCTGCAGCCCTTCCGCATCTGGAGTTGAAGACATCCTGCTTTGCTTGCTTTTATTCTTACGTCTGCAATTTTGGATTCATTAGGCTGGTTCAGGTTTCCATCATGTTCTCCGGAAAGGGAGTGGACGGGTGGACGCACCGCGCTGCAGCAGCGCGTTGATAATGGGCAGTTTGCTTGTAGGGATTTCGATGTGGACCGATGCCTTGCCTAGTATACACTATACAACTAGTATCTACTTTGGAATCTATAAACCCTAAACCTTAAACCCCTACACCCTAAACCCTGAAGTCCATAACTAGGACCTAATTACTTTGGGCTATTTGGAGACCCAGGGTTGCGTGTGCCGGTTCAGGGGCACCAGAGCCGAAGCCAAAATTCGTCAAGGTACCGCTCGGGGCCTTAACCCTAAGGGTTCAAAGGACCCAATAATTAGGTACTCGGTTTGGGGATAGTAGTTATGTAGGTTAGGATTTTGGAGAGTTCATGAATATTGGGTACTTGGACCCTTGGGGTAACAAGTAGAATAGGATTCCTTGAACCGGTCCAGCAACGTTGAGGAGGACGATGGGAACCTGCGCCACAGAATCCTAAATCGACCATGGGCTAAAGCATGCGCTCATCGAGCAAGTATATCTCGGCCATCGGCCAACCCATACATGGAGAGTGGCCGATCCTAGTTGCAAGTGTTCGGCGTGTCCTCCCGAGACGGCCAGTTATATGTGGTCTTTCCCTCATATATCCGACATTGTCTGACCCTAACTCCTGAACTTTGCACTTGAACCCCCGAAGCCCTTTGCGGTGTAGAACACATGAAGGGCTTTGCCGTTTTAGGGTTCGTGCTGCGTGCGATACTTGTGATTCTTAGACTGAGCCCTCAGCTCTGAAAGGTTCGGTTCCAGATAGAGGACATGCTGAAAAATCCAAGTCAACTCAATGAAGCGGTGATGGTCTGTTTATTGCAATGACAAACCTCCTATACAAGCTTCACAGCACTCCTGCGAAGAACCTTCAAACGGATTCCCGGAGACGGCAAAACCGCTTCATGATCGGTTGAAAAATTAGGGCAACCATACTGATAGTTGTTTGTAACCCCAGGTGAGGTGCTTAAGCACCTTACTTACTAAGCTCCGTGAACCTCCAAGTAGCCCCGAAGATGCCAAATCCACGCGAGGGCTTTTCGTTTCGGGTTGTATTCAAACCTAAGCATGGGTACACTATCCCTAACCCCAAGGGTCCAAGTACCCAATAATCATATACTCTCCAGAATCCTAGCCTACATAACTACTATCCTAAAGCCAAATACCTGATTATTGGGCTCTTTGGACCCTTGGGGTAAGGCTCAACACAGCCCAAAAGCCTTATATAGTATGGTCTTTGGGCCCAAAAGCCTGAACATGTGAGTGCTTAGAGCCTAATGGTATGTCTAACCCTAGCTACTAGGCACCATGATTCTCCAATTCACGCCCCTACCCCAAAGGCTCCATGCACCTTTACAGTAGATACTGAAGCCTTCAAAAAGGGGTCCCTATATAGGTACTTTCAGGCCTAAGTATATGGGGGTTTCCGAAAATGGGGGACCCTAATATGGTACCCTAAATAGTAGGATCCTTAATATAAGGACCCCTAAATAAAGTACCCCTATTTTCGGAAACTCCCATATACTATGCGGGTACACGGAGCCTTTAGGGTAGATTCACCCAAGCAAGCGGGAGCCTCGGAAGCAGGAACAGCGCCTTGCGGATTTGGAGCTGCAGCAGTGGGGAACTTGGTTTGTGCTCAGGGTTTGGAGGCTTAATATAGGGGCCTATTTTTTACTAAAACTATTTTGGGGGTTCTTTATTATAACTAAAGTAAAATGGGCCCCAAAACCCTATTCTACTTATTAAGGCCCCTATATTAGGAAGTTTCGGGGTTGAGGGGTAGGGTTTAGGGGTGTAGGCTTTGTTGGGATCTGTTGGGGGCCTAGGACTGCAGGCCTTAATTGTTCTTGAGGATCTTAGTCAAGAAGCAGGGAATCCAAAATAGGTACCACATTCTAGCATCCCGGTAGGGCTGTTCTTTAGGGAGGCCGGGCGTCTGCGGTTCGTCTGAGATTCGTCTGGGGTTTGGTTTTGAGGAGTGAGCGTGAGGGATTAGGTTACAGTTATGGTTGTGGGTCAGGCTCTAGAGGTTTCCCTAAGGGTCCAAATGACCTAGGAATTAGGTACATAGGTTTGAGTTTCTAGTAGTTATGTAGGTTACTATTTGGGGGAGTATGTGACTATTAAGTACTTAGACCCTTAGGGTTTTCTCCTAAGATTTTCCGCTTGGTCATAAGCTATAGCACCGCGCGCTTCCAGACCCGACGCCCGAAACCCCGAACCCCAAGCCCCAAACTCGCAAGCATTATGAAAGCTTCTCTTAGACACCCCCAACTACCCTCCACCATACACCAAGTGCCCACTATTAAGGGCCATAAGGACTCTATCTATTCTATACCCCAAATGCCCACAATTAAGGACCATAAGGACTCCATCCTATACCCCAAATATCTACAAGTAAGGGTCATAAGGACCAAAAGTATATACCCCAAATACCCACAAGTAAGGGTCATAAGGGCCTTAAGTATGTTCTACCCCAAATACCCCCAAGTAAGGACCATAAAGACTCCATTAAAGGGCATTTGGGGGGTGTCCTGGATGAAAGCCTCTCAGGCCGTTCTATGAAAGGCTCAGCTTTGGGGTGTCTTAGCCACTCCGATATCCGTGAATAAAGGAATACCTAGGCTTCCTTTAAGGGATCAAGAAGGTTAAAGGTCTAGGGGACTCCAGTCGTCCTTGATTTAAAGGAACATTCCTCAAGTTCTAATAGGATCCCTAATATGGTTTAAACTATATGCTTTAGTTGAGGGTTATTGAAGTCTCTGCCTAGCAGGCCCCCACCTTAACCGTCTACCAAAATCATTGGGTGTTGCTGTTGCCATTGTTTCTGTTTCATTTCCTGCTGCTGCTGCTGCTGTTGCTGTTGCTGCTGCTTTTGTTAGCGTCGTTCCAATGGAGATGGGGTCGTCATCCTCAAGCTTCTACATAAATTTCGGGCTCCTGAATCGTGCAAACCGAAAACCGAAACCCCAAACCCTAAAATCCCACAAAGCCCTTTTGCAAGTTCCCAGCACATAGGTATACATGCCGGTTTAGGGCTTAGGGCCTGGACGACATGCACGAACAAACACCCTGGACAACCAATCCCCAAACCCCACGACTTACACAAGAGTCGTCACTGTCCCTTAGCCGTAAACTCTAAGTTTATAGACCCCACATCCATACTTGGACGTTCATGGGGCTTGGCAAGCAAAGTTATAACTGCCTCCATTGCGGGTTGTAAGTTATCAGAAATGTGTTTTCCTTACTTCCTGCTCCAGTCGCGGAGCCCCTTGAAATTTGTAAGTAGACGCTAGCGCTTTAAAGGAATTTTTAAAGGGAGCGCCATTATAGAACCCTATAGTACCCTTACATAAAAGGATCCCCAAACCCCGAGTTGCTAAGTCCCCAGAACCTTTAAGTAGATCTTAACCAAAACTTTTATAGACCCCTTCAAGAAACCCCTGAAGGAGCCCCTTCAGGAAAGGAGCCCTCGAACTTTCAAGCCTTTACTTAGATCCCCCATACCTAACCTTTAGCCTTTTTGGGTTTTTATTGTTTAGTAGGAATTGGAAAGTTTAACCTTTTATGTCTGTGGCTTATTGCGATAGTAAGTTTGAGTAGACCCTTACACCACCCATCCAGGTCGAGGCTGGAAGCCGTGGAGGCGAAATTTGGAAAGATTTCGGAACTGCAGGCACGGATGGCTTAGTAGGTTTTGGATTCAGCACACTAAGCTTTAAACCCTTCCTCACTTACCCTGAAGGTACATGTAGCCCCTACTAGGGTTTGCGGTTCAATGTTCAGGTCAAAGGGTTCCTTCTGTACGGGTTTCGCAAAGGGCTCTCTTAAGCTATTGGTTCTATATCTGTTCTTGGTGCTACTCTCGGGTTTTATACGGGCCTGACGACGACCTGTATAGTTTGCTCTTTGGTCTTACCCTAAGGGTTGATGTGGACAATAAGTATATACTTTGGCCCGGGATCCCTACATAGGTGCTCTGGTGTGGAAGGTATATATATATATATATATGTATATATGTGTACATATACTGTATAGGTATATCCGCATGGCTTGTGCAATAAAACCTACATAAGGCTTTCAAATTCATGCCGGCTTAGCTTAGAGTAACTAAGATTGCGCAACTATCGGTGTGTAGGGCTTCGAGTATCCGGGGATGTGCAGTTTGGGGTTTCAGAGGGTGTGTATATATATATATATATATAGGCATATGCACATACACACACACACACCACACACTCAAATACATGTACTTATAAGTATACATATACATAAACATACACATATTCGTGTGTGTGTATATATATATATATATTTATACACACATACATGTATGTAAATACATAGTGACATATTTACATATGCAGAGATACACATATATACATGCATACACACACACATATGTTATTAGCGTCTTCGGCTTTCCAGACTCTGTTTTTTTTTGGTGTTGTTTGTGGCGGGCTTTGAGATGGAGAGGGTCTCGGGGAAATAGACAATGTAAGACCAGGTCAGGTATGGCAATCCCAGACAGATTTTCCATCAAGCCCACTGCACGCATCAATGTAGGATGTCGTCGAATCATGAGCTCTGCATAGTTCATCATGCACCTCAAGTACCAGGTGTTGTGAAACGAACAGTTTGCATCGCCAAGTGAAAAGCCCCAACTTCACAAGCCCGAAAGTTTCCAATAAGACTTGTAAAGCATCACGAAATCTGCGAGACTTTGAATCCCCCCAGTCATGATGGGACTCCTTACCCTGAGCTGTAACACTCTTAGGGTTTAGGGTGTAGGGGTGTTTAGAGTTTAGGGTTTTAGGGTTTAGGGTTTAGGTTAAACCTGTTTTCCTCCGTCACCCTGAACCTTGGAAACCCATTCCACCCGGCCTGAAACGACAGCTTTGCAAGATGTCTGTCTCGTAGCCCGTACCCCAAGGGCCCATGTACCCTTCAAACAGTATGTACTTTGGCCTTATGGAAGTCCCTTTATAGGTATTTCGGGGCCAGACTCTCCGGGTACATGGACCCTTTGGGTCAAAATACAATCGGAACTCTGAACCGGGTTCTGAACCCTGTCTGAGCCCACAGCCAGTTTCAGGTGGATCAGCGCCTGAGGGAGCAAAAGACCTACATGGAGACAATGAGAGCTCAGGTGTGGACGCTCTGTTGTTTTCTTCAGGACCTTGTAAGGTTTTACCATAAAAAAAAACAATGTTCTGGTGTCTTTGGGCTTGCCCTGCCCAGACACTCTGTAGTTCTGGCTCCCTAAACCCTCAAAACATTGAGACTTCTCAGCACTTTTGCACCCAAAACCATCAGAGGTCCCAATGTCTTGAGCTCCCATAGGTCAAAACATTGGGACGTTGAACACTTTCGCAGTCCGGAGTTTCAAAATCATGAGAGGCCCGGTCCCAAGGTTTTGTTATCCTATATACACCAAGGCGTTGATTGGGACCCTCAATAGTGTTGAAAGTTCAAAGGCTCAAGACCATGAGGGGTCTCGCTGTTTTGTGCCCATGTTAACTAACTGACACACATTGTACTTTCCCACAGTCCCAACACCAGAAGCCCGAGCTATCATCTCGTCGATCCAATAGCCCTTAAACCACCTAGTCAATCCGCACAGGTTTTTGGGGAGATCTATACCAAATGGGAACTTCAGACTTACAATACAGCACCCTGTAGATACCATGCAGATAGTCATAACGTTAGTGGCAAACGCGTTAATCCAATTTCTAAAGAATCCCCCATCTATTCTAAACCCCACATACACAACCCTAAACCCTGCAAAACCTAAACAATGAATCCTACAGTAAACCACCCAGCCCGCAGTCACAAAATAGTCCCAGAGGGTCCAAGTGCCCAAATATTTAGTAGGGTTTTAGACCCCCAAATCCATACCCTGAGTGGTTTTTGGACCTTGAAACCCTACTATTTGGGGCACTTGGACCCTCCCAGAGACTCCAAAATCCCTTAATTATTGAGGAATATACCTTAAATTATAATAGGAGCCCTAATAGGCTTTAAGGTATATTCATTAATTAAGGGATATTGGCGTCTCTGGGCTTAGTGTTTCAACCCGCAGTCCGATCGACGTTACGGGGACTTGGATGCCTTGATCCTCTCTGTGGAGGAGACGGTTTAGGGTTTTAGGGTTTAGGGTTTAAGGGTTTGGGGTTTAGGGTTTCGGGTTTGGGGTTTAGGGTTTAGGAATTTAAGGTACTTTGCTGTATTCGGGTGGCAGGGATCGGTGCAGGACTTCGGGCACGGTGTTTGAGTTTCGGGTTTACGACAACACGCGTTTGAGTCCAGGGCAGGCCCAGATAAGCCAAAAAAGCAATTAATGTTAGAACCCTAAATTAGAACATCATTTTGTGCAATTAAGATTGTACAGGTTTTACAATACACAACCTCCAAACTAGTATTGTTAATTATTGAGGCCCCTTTAGTATGCCATGAAATCCCGAACCCCAACTCGTAAACTTTAACCCTCTAGAAACCCGAATCGTCAAGTCCTCAACACCGAAAGCCTGAACCGGCCGCGCAAGATTGCTGGCCTGATCTTCTCACAACTTTCAGATTGAAGGTTTCTGGTTTAGTGTTAGCAGTGTTCTGTGGCCCTGAATCGGGTTGGTGACATTTCTATTGTAGAAGGTAAGAGTAGAGGACTTCGCAAATTTGCTTCAGGTTCAGAAGTTCTACGAGCAGTGTGCGGGCACTGGCATGTTTCGAGTTTCGGGTTACAACCTTCAATCGCAGGGTGTCGGGGTGCAACTCTACCCGGAACCCTGCGAACGACACACTCCCGAAAGCCAAAACGCTGAAACTCCTTAGGTCCTTAGGTAACGAACAGCTAACCCACTACACCCATCTACACGCTGAAACCTTAATTCTGAAACTTTACCAAACCATAAACCCTAAACCCCAAACCCTAAACCCCTAAACCCTAAACCCCTAAACCCTAAACCCCTAAACCCCTAAACCCCAAAAAACCCTAGACTCCCCCAAAAAACATGACCCTTCCTCGGATCGCAGGAGCAGGTGCGCAACTTCGATACTGCTCGGACCAGCGATGGCTTGGAGCACAGGCGGGTCAAAAAGGATTCGGGGTTAACAATTAGTATTAATATTAAGAATAAAAGTAATTAATAATATTTGTAATAATAATAAATAAATAAATAAATAAATAAATAAGTAGATAGATAGATAGATAGATAGATAGATAAATACATAGATAAATAAATAAATAAATAAACAAATAAATAAGTAAATAAATAAATAAATGAATAAATATATATATATATATATATATATATATATAATAGGTTGAGGGCTTGTAGAGTTTCATCGATCCATAACACAACACCCTACCTATAGGCGCATACCCTACCTCTTTTCTGGGGTACCTAGTTCTTTTGTTAGGAGCTGTTATATAGACAGCTAGGTAAACTACAAACGGGTTACCTATGAGCCTCTAGGTACTGGGAAGTTTATCGGACTTAGCAAGTACAGTTATAAGCACTTGAACTGCGATTATGACTAGTTGTATTCATGTAGCTACCTTATTTACAAGCCTAAATAAGTACTAAGTCGCATGCTGTTTTAAGTAAACCCCTAAACCCTTTACTACCATTACTATGAACTTCCTTTCGTGAAATAGGCCCTGAACCCTAAACCTAGGGGTGGGCTCTCTCGCAGAACGCGAAACCGCTGGCTCCCTTGAGTCGCGGACTTGGGGTCTGCACAGTATACGGTTCGAGAGAGTTTCAGGGGCTCCTCTAAAGGGATCCGTAAGGGTTCCTCAAATAAGGGCTCCTATAAGAGATCTTTAGGGTTTTGGGCTTTAGGGTTTAGGGTGATACACATCCTGCATTACCCATGCCCTAGTAAGGAATATACCATAATTCCATAGTTTAGGGTCATTAGGGTAAGGCAGATTTTTATGACCAACCGTAGTAGTAGACTGGGTAACCTTAAATTAAAGGGGGCTAGGGCTAGGGGTTTAGCATTCTATAAGGGTTCTACAAACATTCCATGGGGTTCTATAAGGGCTCTATAAGAGAAGGGGTTTTAGGGCTTATGGTTTATGTGCGTGGGGTTGAGGGGAGCTCCCGCCACAAGGTTGCATTCGGGGAGATATTGCATCATGTTGTTTTCTATATGCAGCGTGTACCCGGGATTGTCGCATTCAAGAGAGCTCTTACTGGAGCTCTTACTGGAGTGTCAAAGCCGGGTTTGGGTTTAATGGTTTAGGGCTTAGAGTTTACAGGGTTAAGGGCCTAGGGTTTAGGGTTTATAGGGTTCAAGGTTTGGTACTGCCTGGTCTTGGGGGAAGCAAGGCCAGCCTTTGAAGAGCTCTCGAGAGCATTGTTCTCGGCGAGGGTGACTTCAGTATGGCGGACAGGTATGCTGCTGGATGCTTCCTTTTTGCAATTTACGCCCGTGCTCGGTGCAGCGACACGCAGGCCTGTGGGAGCATGATCGAAGATGTTGTTCAGCTGGAGGACGGGCCACAGGGATTCTTGGAAGCCATCGTGACCCGAACTAAGACAGCTTACACCCTTGCGAGGAAAACCAAGTTCTTATGCGCTGGTTTGGCTTCGAGCTCCTGGGCCCTGAAGCATTTACCAACTGTCGAACAAGCAAGTTGCCTGGAAGACGAAAGCCAGGGGGTCAGCATCTGGTACAACCCCAAGGTCCCTTCTTTCACAGAGATATCTGATATACGGGCCTTCATAATTCCTAAACTACTTTGGGGGTCCTGCTTAAATGTAGTATCATGGGGCCCCGAACCCTTCTCTAATGATTAAGGCCGCTATAGTAGACTTTAAAGTGGGTGTATGCCAGGGCATAACAACGAGCTCGCGGTTTGCACGCAGGCACACGAGGTTCCCATCAGCGACGTCCTGGGCCCTAACACCCCAGACCATCCTTGACCTAAAATCCTAGACCCCGTAGGTAGTGCTCCAGTGAGTCCTGTAACCTTAATAGTAGGCTACTAACCATGTGCTTATGTAGCCTCATAGCCCATTCAGGTAACTGGAGCTGTGGGGGTCTTGTCTGCTCCAGTTACAGAGAGCTATATGCGGCTCCATGGCAAACATCTGACCTACGGACGATGCTATGGCAGCTAGTGTTAGGGTGCCGAGTTTGGGACTTAGGGTTCAAGGTTGGGCTTCGTCCGCAGAATATCACAGGGCGTAGTAAATAAGGCTATAAGTATTTTGACTGGGGGTATATAGGCAATAGTATACGCCTAGAATCGCCTAGAGCTAATGTTTAATGCAGTTTATACGTAATCCGAGGTTCTAAGTATTATAGATCCCTTTGATATTTAAGGAACCCTTCTAGGAAGCCGTTTAGTCAGTCCCAGATCCTTTGAGTAGCGGCTTGCTTTCATATCCTTCAGCGTTCAGCCAGCGATTCAAAGTGTCTGCAACCGAAGACGTCTAACCCGGGCTTAGGGTTTTGGGGTTTAGCACTTTAGGCTGTTCTGGTTCTGCGTGGGCAGGCTTCGGCTGGATGCACTCGAGGGCCACACGTCCGACATGCAGGTGGCTGATGTCGTAAATGTAGTATAGGGCGTACGGGGGCCTTGATTATGTCAATAGGGTTGTGGGGTAAGCTACAATGTGTAATGTAGGAACTACAAGCCAAGAACATGATTGTATTTCCGACCGCTGCGCTAAGCCTGCAACAACAAGGGGAGTTGCTTGGTTTGCTGGTCTCGGATTGACTCTCCTAACCCGGGCGCGGCTTGTTCTCTCCACGTCACTTTGTCGCGTGCATGGGGTTTAGTTTGCAGCTGGAATGCGAGTCTGGCGATGAAACAGTACTGATGTTGGAAAGCTCATCGCGCTTGAATAGCATCAGGCCCTGTGACATGCAGAGATACATTGCTTGTGTTCAGGACATAGTCACTACGCCCGTGTCGCTCCGTCCGACACAGCCGGAAGCATCTGAAGCATTTTTTCAGACTTTGACAGCAACCGCCTGCAAACATGTGGGAGTTTCCAAAAATAGGGGACCCCAAATATAGTACCCTAAATAGTAGGATTCTTTTTATAAGGACCCCCAAAATAGGGTACCCCGTATTTTCGGAAACTCCCATGTTTCAAAGATCAAAAAAGCCCGGACCCCGTGTTACGCACGACAGCTCCAGACTTGGGGATTTCGGACTTGGGGTTTCAACCCGAGTTCAGGTTCGGGGTTTGAGGTTCATGGTTCAGCAACCACTGGCTCTTCCAGTCCGTTCCTTCTTCCATCCAGAGTTGGAAGGTTTCGACGGTTTCATCACGAAGCCTGTCATCACACTCCCAGCGACGTCGTCCAAGAACAGAAGATGCTGTGGAAGAAAGCATGTACCAAGAACCCTGCTAGGGGGTTGAGGCCCAAGTTGGCTGGTACCCGTTTTTTGCTCCAGGCTGCCAGGTGCAAGTTCTAGTGCGCCAAAAAGCGGCTACGAAGCGAAAACACAAACGGGTTAGGGTTTAGGGTTTAGGGAAACAACACAAACGCCTGTAAGTAGACGATGCAGGCGGCCATCACGCGTCAAGGGGCCCTTTTAGATGCATCTCGGCGTCAGGCTTTATGCAAGAGGGGTGTCATGTTTAGGGTTCAGCGTGAGCTTCAGGGAGTGTTGGCTTCAGGCTTTTTTAGGGCGGTTGAGGGTTTTAGGGTTTAGGGTTTAGGGGGTTTAGGGTTATGGTACCGGGTTCAGGGACAAGGCATGTATGGTTGAAGTTTCATGCTGGTCTGGTGTTTAAGGGCTTGCGGATTCCATGGTTGTGCTTCCCCTGAACCCGAGCCGGGCTTGAGATGTGAAGTTCAATGGTTAATCCTGGGTTTAGGGTTTAGGGTTTTGGGGATCCAAAAACCCTACCGTTTTAAGGGTCAGACCCTCTAATTAAGGGGTCATAATCTACTATTCAGTAGGGTTTGGGGACACAGGTAATGTTTCGGAGTGTATACGCGTGTAAGGTTCAGGATTGGATGCCCGAAGATTCCCATCCACAACCCCTCTGATCATTCCGGTCTCTGGTGCAGAGCGACAACAGCTTCTACAAAGGACCTTGTATAAACATGGCGTTTAAACCTTTTACCCTGGACCTCGGAAAACTAGAACTCCGGACCCTGAACCCTAATGCATAAGTATTGAGCGTGCAACCCAAACATAAGCTACTGAGCTACTGGTACTACATAGTAGGGTCAAGGTCTGGCCGGCATCTGTACTTGGAGGCACCGCGGAGCGTGGCAACCTTCGGTTTTACGAAGTGTGGCCACGGATTGGATGCTGACCCTAGTCAATAAAAGTCAAAATGATACTCATAGTAAAGATAGATAGGGCCCTCAATAGTGGCGAACCCCCCTGCGCCCCAAACCGCCATGCAAACCGTGAAGCCTTAAACCCCAAACCCCGATCTCGTTTTGCGACCCGCTTGCCCAGGCAGTTCGCAACACCTTGGAGGCGGGAGCTGAGGATATCTCAGCCACCAAGGTTTAGGGTATAGGGATGAGGGGTTTAGGGTTTAGGGTTTAGGATATAGGGATGAGGGGTTTAGGTTTTAGGGTTTAGGCAAAAAACTCCCAGCGGGTCTGAACCCCTGTACTTGAATCTTCTTCAGGGTCTTTTGTGGTTATTGAAGGCTTCGATAGGGATTATAAGGTGGGCATACCTTTGTGTATAGAGGCTTCCCACCCCGAATGCTTAACCGTGCCATCCTCAGCACAAGGTTCCTGACAGGATACTGATGTCCAACATTGTGCGCACCATCGATCAGAACACTCAGCAAGAGGGGACAGGCACCAATGTGCAGCCGTTCCACAGCGCACTCAGCACGATGTCAGCACGGCTTAGAAAGAACTCTTGCGGCTGTTTTTAAGGTATGTGGGTGTAGGGTTCAAGGGTTCCTGTGAGAGCTCTATAAGGCTCTTACCAGGGTCAACCAGAAGTAGGGCTTGTTCCTAGACGCGTTGCTTTCAAGCTTGCCGACAGTTGTTGCTGTAGGGGTTCCTATCAAAGCTCCTAGAAGTCTTCGATATACTCTGACACCAGATCCTTAACCCTAAACCGCCTAAACCCCGAAACCCTTTCCTTCCGAGAACCGCTCTCAGACAGTCTCCCTTAAATGAAGGTTATATATATATATATATATACATATATATATATATATATATGTATATACAAATATATATATATATATATATATATATATATATATATATATTAACTATATATGTATAGTTATCTCATTTATAATTGCAGTTACTAAGTCGGATGAACCTTTGAGTGGTCCTTAAGCCTTCAAGCCTTAGTCATGTGGCTCCGGACCTTAAAGATTGCATCTTGAACCGGATATTTGAAATGCCATCTTATCATGTTGGTAGCTGAATAGGTAACCTTGAGCCTTTTGGGGTTCATATACTCCTACCATCATTGAAAAGGTTAACTTTTGGGGGCCCAGGGCACCCACTAAATCCCTACACCCTGAACCCCTAGAAATCCCTTTAAAGGAGACCTAAGCCCAAAACCTGACAGATCCTTTTTGTGGTCTAAGGTACTCAACCCCTAATCCTGGGGATTGAAATAGCCCAAAAGCCTTGTATCGCATGGCCTTTGGGCTCAAAAGCCTTAATATATGAGTCCTGAGATCCCTAAACCCTATAGATCGGATCCCTTTAAAGGACCCCTCATAGATCCCTCTAGAGGAACCCCATATGAGTCCTTAGATCCCTACCCCAAGGGTCCAAAGGACCCAATAATTAGGTACTGGGTTGTAGGATGGTAGTTATGTAGGCTAGGATTTTGAAGAGTGTATGATTATTAGGTATTTGGACCCTTGGGGCTAGGGGAAGGTATAACTCAGTACCCCACCGCGGACCCTACGCAGGGACTGGAGCCGATGAGAGCCACCGCCGCCCGTCGGATTTGTTTCTGCAGTTTTAGGGTTTAGGATTTAGGGGTTTAGGGTTTTAGGGTTTTAGGGTTCAGGGTTTTAGGGTTTAGGGTTTTAGGGTTTTAGGGTTTAGGGTTTTAGGGTTTACTTGGAGGATCATGGGACTTAGTAAGTACTGAAAGGGCTCCTTAAAGGGATCTATAGGGTTCCTTAAAGGGATCTATAGGGTTTAGGGTTCAGGGTCTACTTGGAGGATCATGGGACAAAGCAAGTACTTAAGGGGCTCCTTACAAGGCTCCTTAAAGGGATCTATAGGGCTCCTAAAGGGATCTATAGGGTTTAGGGTTTAGGGTCTACTTGGAGGATCATGGGACTTAGTAAGTATTGTTATAAGTACCTTAATTGTGGTTATAAGAAATTATAAGTATGGTTACCTTATATATATATATATCCCCAATTACTAAGTCCCATGATCCTTTAAGTAGGGGCCCAAAAAGCACATAAGCACAAGCATCTTATACGTAGATTCCTACCTTATTGGGCTTCACTATAAGGGGGGTTATATGGGATATCCCTATCCTTGTTTGTGCTTATGTGTTTTTCGGGGCCCTACAAGTAGGTTTCATGGTTTAGGGTTTAGGATCAGTCAAATGCTCCATGTGCCTGTACAATTCGTAATCGTAGATTCTTACGCCTTAAAGGGGTCCCCATCTAATAGGTACTTATAAAGGCCTAAATGGAAAACTATATGGGCACATGGAGCCTTAGGGGGTGTGGGATATCAGGTCTGGTGTTTTGGTTGGGTTTTTTAATGAGAATGAACAGAGGCTTATGGTTTAGGTAGAACAACGTGCAGATCCTGATCTGATGTCTATGACGGTTGCACCTTGAAGTTAGCCCACTTAAAGCTTTTCAAAGGAGAAAAGGAGGGACCCTTAATGGGGACCCCTACCCTATAATGGGGCTATATAATGGGTATAGAATAGCCATATTAAGGGTATATACCTCCCTCCTTTTACCCTTGGAGCTTTCAACTGTCAAGTAGCAACTTGGCGATTTTGCTCTCAGAGTGAAGTCCGGGAGCTTTGCAACCAGAAGCCACCCTTTACCCCTAAACCCGAGACCCCTAACTCTAAAACCCCATGAATCCTAAAGCCATGAAAAGTCGCCGTCAGAAGTCAAGGACTCGAAACGGCTTAGGGTTGATGGAAGCGCTGGTCTAATTCATGTTATGGCTCAGGACCTGTTGCTGCGTAATATAGTGATTAAATAATTACCGATACTATTTTGGGGGGTCCTTCTTGTAAGTATGGTATAATACAATTACCCCAGAACCCTATTCTGACTATTATGGCCCTTCTTGTAGATGCACAAGTTCTTAAAGCATCAGATCGCCATCCCGAAGCCCTAAGTTTACTAAACCCCCCACCCTAAACCCTTTAGGCTTTAGGGTTTAGGGTTTAGGGCCCTACGACCCCCCAGCTTATACCCCTCAAGCCAGAGTGTCATCCAGACCCCGAACTCTGAATCCTAAGAAGACTCGAGCCCGCGACTCGAAGATTCTAGGGTGCAGGGCAGAAGGATCTACTATGGTTTAGGGGATTTAGACTTAGGATTTAGGGATTCAGGGTTTAGGGTTTTGGGGGGGTTAGGGTTTAGGGGTTTAGGGTTTTGGGGTTCTAAACAGGGGGATCCTTATTATGAGTATAGTATAATGGGCCCCAAGACCCTATTCTAATTATTAAGGCCCCTATATTAGGATCCAAGGTTCCAGGGTTGTCAGGGTTTCGGGTAGCCTTGAGCCTGGAAACTTGAATCCTCCATCGACTAACAAACCGAAAGCCTAAGCCCTTTAATATAGGAGCCCTTACAATAACAATAGAGTTTGGGGGGCCCGTTATACTATATTTATAATAAGGAACCCCCCAAGGCAGTATTGGTAGTTATTTACGCCCCTATACTACCTCTAATCGCAACCCTAGCTCCTAAACTCTAAAGCCTCAACCCTGGGGAGAGACTGCTGGGAAGGTCATCTCGCTCGAATCCATGCTGGCTGCTACTGACGAGCAGTTTCGCAGCCGCGGAAAGGACTCCCGAGCTTTAAGAGGTACGTAGAACAGGGAAACCTAGATTTGTGGATCGCATCCGTTAAGCGTACTTGGCATATTCTAGGGTGTTAGGCGTGTACTGGGAGTGCTGTATGGGTTTTTGCTTGTTTGTTCGGGTTTAAGAGCGCTCCACAGGGCTTCGTTAGGTTTGTTATACCGTTTTACTTTTAATGTGGTATGAGTCAGGTTTATAGGGCCCATGCACGACTCTAGCATGAACTTTGGCCTTACAGGGATTCCTATACATAGAAGCTCTCATGTCAAAGCGGAGGGCTTTCCGCCTTATGACTTAAACATATCTGTAAGACCGCCTGGAGCCCCGGGCGTATGCCGCGGTATGAGAAACTCTGCAGCTTAACTTCCCAGAGACTCCAATCTCCCTTGAGTAAGGAATATGCTTCAAATCATGGTAGGATCCCCAGTATGAGTTAGTAGTCGAGCCGGGAACTTTAAACCACTTTGGGGTAGTACAACGCAGGTATCATCGCTAAACATTAGCGTTTACCTGTAGTTCCTTTCAAGACTCTGTAGCCCTAAACCCTACTTGGAGGTTCATGGGGCTTAATATGTACAGCTTTAGCTCTCTTAGATGAAGGTTATACAATTATGCCTGATTGGTACTAGTTGCCTAATTTCTAACAGTAGTTAATAAGTCCCATGAGCCTTGAAACAGGCGCTACACCATTGGGAAGCATAACGGCCCAGTATAGAACCTTAACTAACCCTAAACCCCAAACCCTAAACCCTGAACCCCTCAAGCATAGTACCTTGAAAGGATACCTGGACCCACAGTTACTACGTCCCATGAACCTCTAAGCAGGCCCCTAAACCCCAAACCGCTTAACCCCCAAAGCACTCAAGGCCAGGGTTCTTTAGGGTTTCGAGTTGTACACTTTAGGGTTTAGGGTATGGTTTTTTGGGCTTTAGGGTTCACCTGTGGCCCCAAACCATGCAAAATAGTAGGTTACGGTTACAGGGTAGAACCCTTAAACCGGTAGGGTTTTCGGATCCCAAGGCATGGTTTAGGGTTTAGGGGGTTTGGGGCTTTAGGCTTTAGGGTCCCGAAAAGTCCCACGCAGGCTCTGCATGAGGATACTTAAAGGATCATGGGACTTAGTAATTGGGGTTATATATAAGGTAACCATACTTATAATTACTGATAGCCCCAATTAAGGTACCTATAACCTTACTTACTAAGTCCCATGATCCTTCAAGTGCATGAGGATATTGTCCGCCGAAGGCTCAAACCTTCCACGATCGCTTACCCAAAGGCTCCATGGTACCTCTATAGTAGATACTTAAGCCTGAAGGGGTTCCTTTCAGGGTTCCTTTAACGGGTTCTATAGGGTTTAGGGTATGTATATACATATATATGTATATACATATATAAGGGTCTATCGCATTCAAATACTAGATAAGCCTTAATGAAAGGGGTCCGTACATTGGTACTGTAAGTATCTACTATATGGGCACATGGAGCCTTAGGGTGAACTAAGGAATACCTAAGGAAAGGAAAGGGACAGGAAGAGCGAGAGGAAGGAGAAACTCCAGGCCAGCCGCGAAGCAGCAAAGGAACGCCGGGCCACCAATCAATCCGGCCGGGTATCGACAGTCAATGATGTGCCGCAAAGTGGTACCGATCGCGCAACTTCCCCCTCAAGAAACATCCTCAACAACCAAGTTCAATCGCAACAGGAAGCCAACGATCCGCAAAGGATCCCAAACGGGAACCCTAAACCCCTAAGCTCCTAAACCCCTAAACCCTAAACCCCTAAACCCAAAACTCTAAGAGCCATTCGCTGGATCCGGCACGTCGGCTCTCCTCCTCGGACGCCCGCTTTGGCGATCTCTGCCTGAAATTTCTACGCTGCCGTGCCCTGCCCTTTAAGGGATCTATAACCCTAAGGCTCCATGTACCCTTATAGTATACACTTAGGCCTTAAAGTACCTATATAGGGACTCCTTGAAGGCTTAAGTCTCTACTATAATGGTACATGGAGCCTTTGGGTAAGGGATCTAAAGGCGTTTACAGTTTAGGGGACTTCAAAAACCCTTAGTTTGCAAGGTAGGTCTTCCCGTTGAGTCTTAACCATAAGGGTCCATGTGCCCAAACGATATAGGGATTGCTTTAAGGGCAAAGTATATACGATTTGGGTACGTGGACCCTTAGGGTTGAGCTGTAATTCAGAGAGCAGAGTACCTATAGTCTCCATTGTAGTTCCTTTTTTGGTTTAACCAATTATATATATTAGGGATCCTATAAGGTAACCCAAAAAACGAACTACAATGGAGACTATAGGTAGGTTTTACGAGTATTATAGGTAGAGTTGCAGCCGTGCTGATTTGGTACGTGGGCCCTGATGGGCGGGTAGGCAGTTTTCTGGAATCTACCCTGCACGGGGCCCTTATGCTTGTACTAAAAGTCCCCAATGTACCCACAGTATATATGCTTTGGCTTTAAAGCAAGTCCTATCGAGACACTTTAGGGCCAGTGTATATAATGTACTTTTTGGGTATATGGGAGTTTCCAAACCTAGGGGACCATAGTTATGTACCCTAAATAGTAGGATCCTTCTGAGAGGGACCCCAAAATATGGTACCGCTAATTTTCGGAAACTCCCATATGTACCCTTAGGGAATGGTGTGCACAGACTTTTGCGAGACCGTACAGAACTGCGGGAGCCCGGATTGTAAAATGGCCCTAGGCCTACGTACCCTTATGAGGACACTTTCCCATTTAGGGTTCCAAACCATGATAATTCGTTCAGAAACCCTACATTCTACTGTATAGGTACTTGGACCCTGTTGTATCTGGGGCCGACTACTTGGAGGGTCGGGGGACTTAGTAAGTAGGTAATAAGTAGACTTATGAGTACCCTAACAGGGAGCCTAATTGGGGTTATGATACTTATAAGTCTATAAAATAACTACTTACTAAGTCCCCCGACCCTCCAAGTACCGGCCAGGAGTGGCTGGATAGCCTGCAGCATTCACAAAGTCTCCACGACGCTGCCGGCTTGCGCATGAACGACTTCGCAACGCAGCTTCAGGTGTGATGCTGGGAGCATGTGGGGGTTGAGGCCCATCGGGTTTTAGAGCTGTAGGTGGAAGGCCTTATCCAGGCTTTTCAGCGGTACACTGTGTTACTTTCAGGTTTCTGGGTTCCTATTACAAATAAGAAGCCTGAAAAATACAAATACTTTTTCCCATTGGGTTACTGAACAGCCTAGATTATAGACCCCAAACTTAGGATATGGGGTGCAGGTCTTCCGGTAAGGGTTTGTTCGGCTTCTCACCTAGGTCCGGTGTGAAGATATGTGGGTTGGGAAGACTGCTCAGTTGACGCTTCAGATCCACATACTTGTAGCCTGTCAACACCATTGGGCTCCACATAGCTCAAGCCCTAAGGGTCCACGTATCCAAATAGTTGATACTTAGGGTCCCAAAAAGCACGTAAGCATATTGGATATCCCTATCCTAACTTTTGCTTATGTGCTTTTTGGGGGGCCATAGATACTTTGGCTTCAAAGCAGTCCCTATATGGGTACTTTGGGGCCAAAGTACAAACTATTTGGGTACATGGACCCTCAGCGCAAGGTCTGTACCATCTAAGGACCTTAGACCCCAAGGTAGGTACTCTTTGTATACATGGAGTCCTACACCCCAAACCGAGACCTTGAACCCTAAATCGAGTCCTAGGGATACATGTCAACATATACAGGCAGGCAGGTAGGCAGGCAGGTAGGTCCTTGCTTGTACTTGTACGTATCGTTGTTTTGGTCGGTATTCCAAATTTACAGTCTTGTACAGGTTTACATAGATATGCAACATAAGTTACTTCTATATTGGTATATGTATGTATATACAGATACGGACACATATAGTCACATCATATAGATACATACATGTTGTTTATTCTTCGCATGGCTTGCTTTCGGTGAATGCGCCACTTGCACTCAATTCGACAACAAGGTGTATGTACACAGATGTGCATCGAAGTTTGTTTGTGTATACATATATATATATATATATAGATATAGATATGTATATATATATATATATATATATCCAGACAGACAGGTACATCACGTAGTATAACATGACATAATGTGGTACAATCTAGTTTGTACAGATAGATCGATCTATAAGTTGGCAATATGCATATGACATATGTTTGGTTTAGGGATTGCTTGCATTCAGGTTTTTAATGTTCACTTCATATTAAGAAAGGGGGCCCCCCCCCCCCCCACCCCCGCAAGGATGGGAGCCTCAGCTTCCGTAATAAGAGTCCGGGTCCAGCATGACAGCCATTCATCAGTGTCATAGTGCTTCTGCAGTGTTCGCGAATCCGCTGAGCAGAACCCCCAACAGCCCCAAAGCCTTTTCAGCTCCTGTAGATTCTGCTTACAGTTTTTTAATTTTTCCGCTAGGCCGCTTGGATTCTGCAAATACGGGGGGGTTTCTAATTACGTTCTGGGAATTGGATTTTGCAATTTCGCGGGGGATTCTAAATATGAGGTTGACATTATGCAGGTCGACGGAGGTGGGATTTGGCCTTTATCCGGTTCCAGCGTTTGGACAAAGGTTCCTACCGCTGAGGATGTAAATCCTGCATTACCACAATGACCCTATACTATGGGGTCTATTCCTTATTATGGGTAATGCAGGGTGTATATCATCAACCGTATCGTGGTTATAGTCGAGTTGTTAGGGTTCAGGGCTTTGGGTTTATGCAAGCTTCGGCTTAAGAGCTTCGAGGAGTTTCGCAGATGACTGGCATGGTTCCGGCAGTCACGCGCTTGACAGTAGGCTGTGGTACCTGTTTGTGATCCGGACTAGACTATATCCTGCAGATCCTACACATCCTAATCGTTGTCGTGTGTGCCCCGCAGCGCATTTTTTTGCAAAATTGATTTTTCCGGACATAAGATAACCTCAGATGTCGACTACGGTGGAAGTTGGGTTGTTATGTAACTTACGCTATCTGCCATGTACTTTAATCTACGAAAGTTTTATATAACTTACGATGTTGCATCCACGGCTTGGGTTCGGAGAAAGCCAAGACATGGAAGACCGAGCCCCGACCAACAACCTCAGACCCCAGGGTTGAGGGCTTTGGGGTTTAGGGTGTGTGGGGTCTTAGAGGTCTTTAAAGGGATCTACCTTAGGCTCCTTTGACGGGATCTATAAGGGATGTATAGGGTTTGGGGATTAGGGTGTGTGGGGTTTAGAGGTTAGAGGGTTTTGAGTTAGGGGTTTGGGGGGATTTATGAGTTTGGGGTCCTAATACCCAACACCCTGAACCACTAACGTTTTGGTATTTAATTCAGGTGAGTAGGTATTAGGAGTTTTGTTAGTGTTTCACAGCCTGCCGCCGAATTCTTATGGGCGGCAACACGTCGATTACCGTGACAGTTGGACTGCTGAGTGGTAAGACAGCTACTGTGACAGCCGACTCGCATGAGAAGGTTGGAACGTTGAAGCGCCGGGCACAAACCGGACTTGGAGTCAGACGGGGGCAGCTCCTCGACTCATTTGGGATCCCTCTGGAGGAAGGCTTGCAGCTTAAGCGAGCCAATGTGAGAGATGGCGAATCACTGACCTTGTTCTTGCACAGTGTCCAGATCAAGTCCACGCCTTTTGCTTGTGCCGCCCTTCTGGAAGATGCATCCGTCGTGACTTGGGGTGATGCAGCACATGGTGGTGACAGCAGAGCTGTGCAGAGGCAGCTGAAGAATGTGCAGCACATCCAAGCCACTGACGACGCGTTTGCTGCTATTCTTGCTGACGGATCTGTCGTGACTTGGGGTGATCCTGACCGTGGTGGTGGCAGTAGTGCCGTGCAGCATCAGCTAACCAACGTGAGGCAGATCCAAGCCTCTACATATGCTTTTGCCGCCATTCTTGTCGACGGATCCGTGGTGACCTGGGGTCTTCGCCCGCATGGTGACGACAGTAGTGCAGTGCAGGCTCAGCTGAAGAATGTGCAGCATATCCAAGTCTCCGGAGACACTTTTCAAAGTGCATTTGCTGCCATTCTTGGCGATGGATCCGTCGTGACCTGGGGCCAGGCTCACGAAGGAGGTGACAGTAGTTCTGTGCAGGATCAGCTGAAGAATGTGCAGCACATCCAAGCCACTGACCGTGCTTTTGCCGCCATTCTTGGCGATGGATCCGTCGTGACCTGGGGTCGTGCAGACCATGGCGGAGATAGTACAGCTGCCCAGGATCAGCTGAAGAATGTGCAGCAGATCCAAGCCACTCGCAGAGCTTTTGCTGCCATTCTTGCTGATGGATCCGTCGTGGCCTGGGGCGACACACGCTTGGGTGGTAGCACTGGTGCCGTGCAGGATCAGCTGAAGACTGTGCAGCACATCCAAGCCTCTGACGGTGCTTTTGCCGCCATTCTTGGCGATGGATCCGTCGTGACCTGGGGTCGTGCAAGCTATGGCGGAGACAGTACAGCAAGGCAGGACCAGCTGAAGAATGTTCAGCAGATCCAAGCCTGTTGCCGCGCGTTTGCCGCCATTCGTGCGGATGGATCCGTCGTGACCTGGGGCGACAAACGCTTGGGTGGTAGCACTGGTGCTGTGCAGGATCAGCTGAAGAATGTGCAACAGATACAAGGCGCCCATTTCGGCGCTTTTGCTGCCATTCTCGGTGATGGATCGGTTGTGACCTGGGGTAGTAAATCCTATGGAGGTGACAGCAATGCCGTGCAGGATCAGCTGAAGAATGTCCAGCACATCCAAGCCACTTGCAACGCTTTTGCTGCCATGCTTGCCGATGGTTCCGTCGTGACCTGGGGCTCTGCTTCCGACGGTGGGGACAGTAGTGCTGTTCAGTATGATTTGATGAGCAGGTAGTATGTTGACTGCCACCTCTCCGTCTTTCAGCTTTAAGGTAACCGTTGTGGTGCTGAGCAGGGTCACTTAGCAATTATACTATCGCTTATCCCAAAACCCCATCCTAACTATTAAGGCCCCTATTGTGATGACATTCCGACCCAAGAACCCTAAACCCTAAACCCCTAAACCCTAAACCCCTAAACCCTAACCCCTAACCCCTAAACCCTAAACCCTAAACCCTTAAATCCTAAACCCTAAACCCGTACTTTTCTGGGGCCCTGGAAGTCACCAGTTCGTGCCTTTTTGCAGTGTTTGGTTCAGGGCTTAGGGTTTGGTTTAGGGTTTAGGGTTTAGGGTTCCTAAACCCTAAACCCTAAACCGGTTAGGAACCACATGGAAGAACAGGCTTAGGATTTAGGGCTTAGGGTTCAGGGTTAGGAACAACATGAAATTACAAACCGGAATGTTCCACCAGCTGTTGAAATATCGACACAGTCCGTACCACATGGAGGCAACAAGGAGTTACCGAGGACGCGCGACAAGCAACCGGAGAAAAGTTCTTGACCCAGTCAACCAAACAAACAAGAAACGCCATAAGAGGAAAGCTTGTGACAGAAGCTCTTAACAACTTCGATTTCGATTTGGCAAGCTTAGTATTTACACTGGGCATTCTCAAATCCTAGAGATCCATGTACTCAAATAGTATATATTCTGGCCTTTTCGTAGTCCTTATACAGATACGTTGGGGGCAAAGTATATGCTATTTGGGTACATGGACCCATATACAGATACACCACGATAAACCCTCAACCTTTATAAAAGAATGACAAGAAACCTTTAGAGAGGCATCCTTAAAAGAATCCCTTAGAGGTACCTGGACCCTTAGGGAAATACCAAAGGCCAAAGTTTCCGGGAGTACGGTAGATGATATAAGCCCTGCATTACCCATAAAAGGGAATATACCATAATTCCCATGGCTCAGGCTCCTTAAGGCAATGCCCTACACCCTAAAACCCTAAACCCTGAACTCTGCACCCTACCTACAGTCTCCATTGTAGTTCCTTTTTTGGGTTCCCTTATAGGATCCCTAAAATGTAATTGGTTAGACCAAAAAAAGGAACTACTATGGAGACTATAGGTAAGCCCCTAAACCGTAAACCGGCAAGATTTATTTCACCAACCTTAAGGGTCCAAGTGCCCAAATGGGAGTTTCCGAAAATTAGGGGTACATTATTTTGGGGTCCTTATCATAGGGATCCTACTATTTAGGATACTATATTAGGGTCCCCCATTTTCGGAAACTCCCACATAGTAGGGTTTCAAGGTCCAAAAACCATACAGAGTATGGATTTGGGGATCTAAGACCCTACTATGTGGGTACTTCGGTTGATGATATAAAGCCTGCATTACCCATAACGAGGAATATACCATAATTCCCAGAGTGTAGGGTTCTTAAGGTAATGCAGGATTTATATCCCTAAACCCTAAAACCCTACAGATTCCTTAAAGGAACCCCTTAAAGCTACCCCTGTAGATCCCTTTAAAGGATCCCCAAATCATCAACCGTTGGACCCTCTGGGCAATCGTATCAACGAAGGTCCTCGAGGTCGCCTCCTGAGAACTCCTACGCCATAGGGTTTAGGGTTTAAGGTTTAGGGGTTTAGGGGTTGGGGGTTTAGGGTTTAGGGGTTTAGGGTTTTAGGGGCTTAGGGGTTTAGGGTGTAGGGGTTTAGGGTTTTAGGGGCTTTGGGGGTTTAGGATTTAGGGCCGGGCTTAGGGTTTGGTTTAGGGCTTAGGGTCTAGGTCTCAGGGCTCAGGGATTGCTTTGAGGGCTTAGGGTTCAGGGTTTAGGGACGTAGCACTGCTTAGGCTCAAGTCTTAAACTTTTAAACACCCAATTCCACCGCGATGGCTAAGCCCTCAACCCCAAACTCTAAACAATACCATTCAGCATGTTTGGGCCAAGTGGCGAGGCTTCTAGTCGAGTGTGCAGTATTAAGGCTTCGAAGGTCGGTGTCCTGACAGATCATGGTGCCGCATTCCTTAAGCCTCACCCCCCAAGCCCTAAGCCCCCGCAGCTCTCAACCGATTCATACCTCGAACTCCCCTCAACCTTTAAATCGCTCTGGCGCATTCGAGCCGCAAATGTGGTCTAGGATAGGTTTGGGTGCAAATACCAATGAGTGCAGCTAAGCTAAGAAATACAGCAGGGCTTATGCACACGTTTGCATAGGCATACAGACATACACACTTCCACATGACACACATTCGTGAATGCATAGATACATACGGACATACCTTTCTTGAGAACCTTATACACATGCACATGTACGTTCTCACAAACACGTGTACACAGACACGTTCACGCACATGCGAAAACACACAAACACACACACACACACACACACACACAAACACACGCAAAAACACACAAGCACACACAAAACACACAGACACACACACACAGACACACACACACAGACACACACACAGACACACAGACACACACACACACACAGACACACACACACACACACACACACACACACACACACACACACACACACACACACACACACACACACACACACACACACACACACACACACACACACACACACACGAACTGAATAAACACCTACGTGTATCAATCATCCATCGGTCCATCTACCCATCAATTTATCCTTCGTTCCATCCATCCATCCATGCGTCCATGCATCCGTGCATGCATACTGACACATCTAGATAAATGTAACATATATTAGATGCATGCTCGTGCGTGCTTGTCAGTTTGCATGCTTGGATAATGGCATGTTTGTGTGCTTGCTTGCTTGCTTGCCTGCCTGCCTGCTTGCTTGCTTGCTTGCTTGCTTGCTTGCTTCCTTGCTTGCAAACGCACGACGTACACCCGACAATGGCCCGTTATCATGCGAACATGCATGTGTACATATGCATGTACTCATGATGGTTTATGGTTGTTGGTGCTGCCTTGCCCATGAAAGCACACCCGCACATATATATATATATATATATATATGTATATATATATGTATATATTTATATATGTATATATTTATATATGTATATATTTATATATGTACACACTTGCATATACACTTGTACACAAGTGCGCATGTCCTTGATTTTTCATGAGCCCAAATTCTTGAACCCGGAGAGCTGCTCTAACCCAACCCCTTAACTGCTTCAAGCTGTGATTTTCGTAGCCTTTATTCTCGCTTCTTCAGCACGACAGGTGCTGCACCAGCAAGCAGAGTCTCAGAAGCTCAGCTGCCAAAGCGTGAGTAAAAGTTCCATGAGGAAGGTTCAGGGTCGTTGACTGAAGAGGCTGCTTCTCGTAAGCCAGTTTCCGGAGCACTGATGACAGGGGTCGGGTTCAGAAGTTCCAGACAGAAACACATGTTTCCACAGTTTGCACTGGCATATGTTAACAAGCACTCCGCCTGGTCTTTGCATTTCTTTGTGTGGCATGTGCTGAGCTCTCACTTCAGGCCTGCCGGCACCCCAATCCTTATTAGCTACAGTTGTTAAGCCCCCCCCAAATATTTACTACTACTATTTTGGGGGTTCCTTAACAGAACTACAGTATAATGGGCCCCAAAACCCTATTCTCGGATGGCATCCAATGTTAATCCGCAAGTACTTCGAGTCACAACTGTGGCTTTTTGCGAGGCAGTTGGACTTAAAACAAAAATTCTTATGAACAATCCCTTGTCCGAGAAGTGGCCTATTCCTAGATTCAGGGGGAAGGGTGCTCCTATCCCTTGGATTCAGCAAATTCGTGCCCTCAAAGATGATATTGCTAATAATCGTGTTACTGAAAAGATTAGTTGCGTCACACAGATTGCTCTTGAAAGGTGGCTTGCTATGTCTCCCCAGGAAATTCGAAGTGCACTGCCGACCAAACCTGGTCCTATCAAAAGATTTAAAGCAGCCAAAAACCGCATTACTAGATTCAAAGATGTTCTTGAAAGATTTAAGCAAGATCTGATTCTTGAAAATGATTTCCACACACATCTTCTTGAACCCGTTTGGGCACCTGTTGAGGTCTGTGCAGGTTGCAGCAAGGTTCTTAACTTCTCTGCCGAACCGCGCAACATCACTCGCAGATGCCATGGCACCATCCATTTTCCTGTACAGTTGCTCGACAACTGGTCATTAAAATATGACTCCATGTTGCGAGACAGAGAAGATATCATTACCAAGCTAGCCTAGATGGCCGTGGCTCATAAGCAGCTGCGCTATTGATGGATGCACCTGTCATCTTAAGACTTGTTCGCCTCAGACGCATGTCCGACTCGCCCCAAAACCCTATTCTAACTAACAATGCCCCGATGTATAGAACCCTATTATAGATCCCTTATAGACCCCTTTAAGGATCCCTTTAAAGGGCACCCTGTTCTAAGTATTCAGGCCCCTATATTACCTTGTATTTGCAGGCCTAGCTGCTCTGCATCAAGTCCAGAAATAGATGTCTCAAAGTTGGACAAGGAAGTCATGAAATGGCGGAAAGAAGCGGTTTAGGGCATAGGCATAGGGTTCAGGCTTGCTAGCATCAGGATTTGCCACCTAGTTCCGAGGATGTTTGAAGCACGTTTTCTTTATGTTAAGAACTTTGGTATGCTCCCGAGGAAGATGACAGCCCATACACTGGCAGCCAAGAATGACACGATGCAGAAGCTCCTCGGCTTATTCTCAGATCCCATGAGTTTTAACCAGGTACCAATGAGCAAAACGCTTTTAACCAAGGTGTACATACTATAGGGGCCTTCATAATTTCCTATACTACTTTTTTTTTTTTGGGGGGGGGTGTTTCTCATTATGGCTTTTTAATAAAGGGCCGCAAACCCCTGTTCTAATTATTCAGGCCCCATATTATTTCATAGGGCTTTGGGGTCGGGATCTGGGGTTGAGGCTAGGCATTCGGAGTTTATCCAAGGGTAAAAGGAGAGACCCTTAATAAGGACCCCTAGGTATATACCCTTATTATAGCTATTATATGCCCATTATATAGCCCATTATAGGCTAGGGGTCCCCATTAAGGGTCCCTCCTTTTCCCCTTTGGGTTGAGGGTAGGCATTCGGAGTTTAGGTCTGCATGTTGGGACATTCGCGTGTGGAGTCCAGGGCAACGGCTGCAGATTTTTTGTAATAACCTAGGGGTACTTAGAAATGACTTTGATTTTCTGGTTATTATAATCCCTAAGAAACAGCTAAAATTATAGTTGTTGCTAGGGTTCTAAGTTCAGTATAGACTATAGGGGCCCGAACAATTGGAATAATTAGGATTTTGGGGTATATGATACTTTAAGTATAATGAGGAACCCTCAAAATAGTATTGGTACTGATTTTAGGCCTCTCTATAAGTATAATAGGGAACCTTCAAAAATGTATTGGTAATGATGTATGCCTCTATAAAATGGGGCTTTAAGCGCTTCGACTGGAACTGTCTTGTAACACATAGGGCCCAAGTTGGAGGGTTGAGTTTAGGGTTTCGGGTTTAGACTTTCGGGTTCAGGCTTTAGGGTTTTAATTCGGGTTTAGGGTTTTGGGATCAAGCTACCAGCTACGCCTCCGTACTCTACTCCAGTGCGACGGCAGACGACAGAGAGCTTGTGTTTGTCCGATGTGCACTGACACGGCACAGTCACAACTCCTCAAGAGCTGATTCCGCTCCTACTCTAGTCCTCCCACTATGGCGATGTTGTTCGCTATTGCTCCTGCTGATTGGAATTACTCCTACCAAGGTACATGATGGTGAAGGCGACGACGATTACTACGACCACTACTCGCACTCCTGCTCCTTCTCCTATTTCTTCTTCTTCTTCTACTACTACTACTACTCCTACTCCTACTCCTACTCCTACTTCTACTCCTACTCCTACCACTACTACTACTACTACTACTACTACTACTACTACTACTACTACTACTATTACTACTACTACTACTACTACTACTACTACTACTGCTGCTACTACTACTACTACAACGACTACCACTACCACACCACTACCACTAGCTACTACCCACTACCCACTGCCACTACCACTACGACTACGACGGCGACTACTACTACAGCTACACTTCCTACTACTGCTACTGCTACCACTGCTAGTACGGGCACTGCATTTGCTGTTACAGGAATACTAGGATTTTTGGCACGGCCTGGTAACGTGTTAGTAGATGTCAGTAGTGTCCGCGCAGGGATTTCGGGCGTAATGTTTGAGGTTTATGTTGTAAGAATACAGACGGTCTAGATTTCTGAACCAACTTCTGAGGAACCAAGTTGCACAAGGGCCTGCCAGCGAACATTCTCAGAGTATCGTGTCTTCGTCCGGTGTCTTCGTCTCGGATACAAAGTGGATCCCCCAAGCCCTGCCCGGAAGCACCCTCGTATACACACAACGGCAGCCCCTAATGCAGAACCGTAACTCAAAGGGGAAAAGGAGGGATCCTTAATGAGGACCCCTACCCTATAACGGGCTATAGAATGGGTATAGAATAGCTATCTTAGGGGTATAAACCTAGGGGTCCTTATCGAGGGTCCCTCCTTTTCCCCTTTGAACCTCAAAACCCCATCAATCCATCGACGCCAGACTCTTCAGGGCCCCGGGTCCGAAACTTCCCAGAGCCTCCAAAACCCCTTAATTAAGGAATATACCTTAAATTATAATACCCAGCCCTTCCAACCCCCTCAAAAAATGAGGGCGTATCGTGAACGACCTAACTTTTTAGGGTGGCATAGCCACCCTGCCCGAACCCACGTCAAAAGTGATGAATATGATGCTACATATATCATCGCCGAACAGGACTGAACCCCCGTCAAATACTTTAGGTCTTAAATCGACAACCACCGTCAAAATACTGTATGCTTATGTTTGCCAACAACCGTAAAAATCCTATGTAGTTGGACCGGGGTTCGGGTTTAGGGTTACGAGATTGAGGGTACCTCTAGGGCTTATCATACAGGGATTTAGGGCTCTAGGGTTTAAGGGCTTCGGGCTTGGAATTTCGGCTTTGGGCTCGGAGTTTAGCTGGGGTTTGAGGCCTAAGCCTTTCATATGTAGTTGGACCGGGGTTCGGGTTTAGGGTTACGAGATTGAGGGTACCTCAAGGGCTTATCAAACAGGGATTTAGGGCTCTAGGGTTTAAGGGCTTCGGGCTTGGAATTTCGGCTTTGGGCTCGGAGTTTAGCTGGGGTTTGAGGCCTAAGCCTTTCATATGTAGTTGGACCGGGGTTCGGGTTTAGGGTTACGAGATTGAGGGTACCTCAAGGGCTTATCATACAGGGATTTAGGGCTCTAGGGTTTAAGGGCTTCGGGCTTGGAATTTCGGCTTTGGGCTCGGAGTTTAGCTGGGGTTTGAGGCCTAAGCCTTTCATATGTAGTTGGACCGGGGTTCGGGTTTAGGGTTACGAGATTGAGGGTACCTCTAGGGCTTATCATACAGGGATTTAGGGCTCTAGGGTTTAAGGGCTTCGGGCTTGGAATTTCGGCTTTGGGCTCGGAGTTTAGCTGGGGTTTGAGGCCTAAGCCTTTCATATGTAGTTGGACCGGGGTTCGGGTTTAGGGTTACGAGATTGAGGGTACCTCAAGGGCTTATCATACAGGGATTTAAGGCTCTAGGGTTTAAGGGCTTCGGGCTTGGAATTTCGGCTTTGGGCTCGGAGTTTAGCTGGGGTTTGAGGCCTAAGCCTTTCATATGTAGTTGGACCGGGGTTCGGGTTTAGGGTTACGAGATTGAGGGTACCTCAAGGGCTTATCATACAGGGATTTAAGGCTCTAGGGTTTAAGGGCTTCGGGCTTGGAATTTCGGCTTTGGGCTCGGAGTTTAGCTGGGGTTTGAGGCCTAAGCCTTTCAGCACAATGTTTTTACTGGGTTTCGGGCTTGGGGTTCAGCTACTTCGAAAGCTCTGAGGCTTGGGGTTTTGCTGGAGGTTCAGGGCTGAAAGCTTGAGGTGTCGTGCTAGAAGAATGTCGGGTTTGCCTACTCCTGCCCCCATAGAGCTCGAATCATTTTCGTTCCCGGGTGGAGCCATCACTGCTTCCTGCCAGCCGCCTGCTCGTTGAGCCCAATCCTGCCGAGAGGCCGGGAGTGCGAAAACTGCGAAATGAATTTCCGAAGCCGGCCTCCGGAACTTGTGCATCATCGCGATGAACCTGACCAGGAATTTAGAATTGCGTGCGAATATGTGAAATGTGCCTGTGCTCAAACATGAGCCTGTAGCCCAGAATTCGCAGAATGTATCTCTCGATTTTTTTCGGCGGTGCTTTCACGGCCAATCCTGGCTCGAACTCGGAACAACTGACAGCTTCAGTATTGCATGTGGCATGTGGGTACGGAATGCAACCGAAAATCGTTTGATGAGACCCATCTGGTCTTCGTCATTTAAGCCATGAACGAAACGTTGATTCATTCCTCGGCTAGAACGACTCGAGCATTGCAAATGATCAGGAAATCCATGCGGCCACGGCACGAAATCTGCGAGTTCGCAGGAGCTGCTCGTGGAATGCCTTGGCCCGAAGCGATGCTTTCAGCGAAACTCGCTACACATCACGACACCGAAATTCGGACAAGCAGCATGAGCCTTCGGTTTGAGCTTCCATCGGAAGGCACCGGTTCTGAAACAAAAGCCAAGCAAACACGTGCACCGTCTGGTTTAACGTGCTCCTTGGTCCTAGCCTCTGGCAGAGATCTGTCAGGGCCATGTGGGATCGCAAGAAATCCATGCCCGCATTGTAGATTTCATTGGCGGCTGCCACATTCCTGAATGTCGACCGACAGACAACATTCATCGTATGCAGCACTTGCGATATATCTGCATGCGTACAAGCAGCAAGAACCTCGGTTCTCCTTCGGAAAGAGCAAAGTACCGATCCAAAGAGATCCTTGGTAGTACATTGTGTTTCCAGGCCTCAGGCCCCTGGAACAAGGCTTGCACACCAGCCACCGGAAACAAACACAGGCCTACATCTATCAACGAAGCACCGCAATCTGCACCAAGCATCATTGCAAAGGTTTGCAAAACCTGCTCGTCTGTTGGATTGGCTGTTGCTTGCAGCACTTCTTTGCTTGTGTCCGACAGGAAAGAAACCAGAACTCGAGAATTATATCCCTTCGCAGAGAAATATGCTCCGTGGGCCTTCTTGTACAGCGTTTTGATCGTGAAGCGCCTTTGGGAGCACTTGAGGCCCCTACCGGATGTCTTTTGCCAATTCTTGAATTTACCATATGCCCGATGCAAGCAATCGCTTTTCTCGCCCTGGCCGAATGTCCCCTGTTCCAAATGAAAATCCAATGTTCCTCCATTGGCAGTCCAGCAAAGGCCAAGATTAAGATTGTGGAGGGAGCACCATTGAATTTTGTTCACATGGAATTCTCTGAGAAGCAGAATCGGTGTGGAGTTCGGCTTCAGAATGGAGATGAACGAATTGAAGTCTCGCCACGGAAGATCGTTCGGAAGTTTAGGAAAATCTGCCCGGGGCAGCTCACAGTGGTGGCAAAAGAGACCAGGAGAATTCCAATGGGTGCGAAGTTGTAGGCCCTCCCTCAGATACTTCCAGTCGCCAGAAATCTCGGTGACGACAAACCTGTGCCCTGTCTCGGTGGCGTAATCATAAGCACGGTTCAAAGACCAAACCAGCCTGGCGATAATTGGTTGGAATGTTGGAAAACCGAGTGAGTTCTTCAAGCTGAGAACAGCAACTGTCCATCGGGAATTGCGAGACTGTTTGGGTCTGTATAGCGGACACGATATGATGAAGGCGAAGCAACCATCAAACTGCTGATTGTACGTACAATCATCTCCGAAAAACTTCACTGGCATCCGTATAGTTGAGCCATCGCCTGCCCAGGGTATTCCCACTTCTCGTAGGTTCGCCCAGTACTTCTCCAGCTCTCCCGTAGGAACTTGTATTCCCACTGTGTCAAACATGTACTTCAACACTTCATGCGGGTAATATATTCCTACATCGATATATTCCCAGCGACCAGTGAGGTCGAAATCGTCAGCTTTGATGGGAACTGTGACATTGTGCATTTCCTGCAGCAGCGGTCCAAATGCTGTGTTATTCGGGCGTGCGGGGTGTTCGCAAAATCGGATATGCATGCAGACAAGGAGCAACCGGTAGCCGAACATACCGCTGGAAGTTTCTAGCAGCATTTTTGTCGCCCTTGTACGAAGCCAGCTTCTTAGTCGCTGGTGCGGCAAGCAGCCCACTTTCCTTAAGCAATGCAACAAGCAACACCACGAAGCTTGCCAATTCAAGATCGGTCCGGATTTAAGGGTTTTGAGGGTTAGAGTGTGCATATACAGATTCTGGGGGTGTCAGGGTTCAAGGGTTCGGGGCATTAAAACGTTTTCAGGCCAGGGGTTGAGATCGCGGTTATCATGTGCAGCCACATGTCGGCAGCGGAAGCTCGAACTGCCCGGAGCTGTCGCTGGATGGAAGAGGCCTCGAATCTAAAGAGTGAGAGCCTAAGCAGGGGGCCCCCATCATCTTGCATTTCAGTTAATCGCATATAAGAACACTGAGGGCTTCTCTCCATCACCAAGCTCTTCCAGTGCATTCAGGAACACGGGGCCGGCAATCGGTTCATCAGCATTTGTCGTAGTGCCTGGCCCGTGGCGATTGGTTGCAATCTTCAGCTTTTGCTGTTGACAAGGTGCAGCACTGACAATTGCTGCAAGTTCGTGCAAACACTTAACGGGCATTTTCACATCTGCGAGGGTGTGCGACCGATGTTATGCAGCCAGCGATGCTTCCCCAGCCCGCAGGCATGCTGCACCGATCATGCGGATTGACACTTCGAATCGCAGCAGACTTGCAATTACGGCGTCCGGGTTTTGGCTTTCGTGGCTTCAGGGATTGAGGTTATCAGGTTTTTTGGTTGCGTTTTTCGGGCTTCACCTATAGTCTCCATTGTAGTTCCTTTTGGTTAACCAAGCAATGCTATAAGATCCTATAATAAAGATGTAAAGATGAACTACAATGGAGACTATAGGTAGGGTTTGGGGCTCTACATCATCATAGGGGATCTAGGGTCGTAGTACCCTGAACCCAAAGCCCTATATAACCCTTATTGTAATCCTTCAACTCCGGGTTTTGGCTTTCGTGGCTTGAGGGATTGAGGTTATCAGCTTTTTTGGTTGCGTTTTTCGGGCTTCACCTATAGTCTCCATTGTAGTTCCTTTTGGTTAACCAATGCAAGCAATGCATTTTTGGTTATAAGATCCTACAATAAAGATATAAAGAGGAACTACAATGGAGACTATAGGTAGGGTTTGGGGCTCTACATCATCATAGGGGATCTAGGGCGTCGTAGTACCCTGAACCCAAAGCCCTATATAACCCTTATTGTAATCCTTCAACTCCGGTTTTTGGCTTTCGTGGCTTGAGGGATTGAGGTTATCAGCTTTTTTGGTTGCGTTTTTCGGGCTTCACCTATAGTCTCCATTGTAGTTCCTTTTGGTTAACCAAGCAATGCATTTTTTGGTTATTATAAGATCCTACAATATTAAAGAGGAACTACAATGGAGACTATAGGTAGGGTTTGGGGCTCTACATCATCATAGGGGATCTAGGGTCGTAGTACCCTGAACCCAAAGCCCTATATAACCCTTATTCTGCAACCCCTAACACCTTAAACCTTAACCCCGGGCACCCCATCCCATAAAACCTTGCACCATACTACACCTAAAGCCCTGAATGCAGGCATTAGGGCTATTAGGGTTTGGGGTCTGGGCGATGGTATGATGACTGATGACGGTGATGCTGGTGCGAGGAAATTTTGGGGCTGAAGGTGTTCAGGTGCGGGCTTGGGTCCGAAGTTTGCCACCCCCAGCTAGTGCCATTCTTGCACAGCTGCTGGACACATGTAGAGAAACTCAAAAGGTTTGGGGCCTTTGAAGTCCCCAAGGCTACATACAGCAACCTAAGATCCAGTCTACTTGCTGTTGCTCGTCTTGCTCAGCAGTGGTGCCATTAGATCAGCAAGCTTGTCGCTGCTTGCCGTCAGAGAATCTGTGGTCTTCTGCATGTCCTTCACCTCAGATCGACTGCAATTTAATATGCATGGGAGGCATTCCCTGGCCTGTAAGATCGCATGACATCCGAATGAGCTGATTTCAATGACACGGTCGTACGTCTAATCATTGCAAAGTGTATTGGACACTCGATCATGAGCTAATATATATGCTATCTAGTTGCCTTGCGGGAGTCCACAATATCCTGCAGCCGGTTTCGCTCGCTGCGAACAACCTTGGCGGCTGCCTTCAGGTCTTCCACCATCGAAGCTTTGGTCTTCAGGGACCTGAAGCCAATAAAACACGAAGGGGTTAAGGATCCTAAACCCCGAACCTTAAGGGTTGCATGGCTGGGGCTGGGGATCTCACAGGTGGCTCGCATCCACCTTGCCGTCGCAGATGTCACTGCAACTCCCGATCCTCTTGGTCGCGAGGGCCAGCACCTCCGGCGTGATGCAGAAATGTTGGTTTAGGGTTTTGGGTTATGGGTCCGTTTATGAGTTCGAATGTTGAAGCTTCGACGGGTTATGGGATTTATTGCAACAGCGGCTTCTCATGAAGGTTGCACAAAGTCGAGGATTCGTGTTAATCGGCAGCCTTGCCATAATTCGGATATTGTCATGGGAATCGGCGATGTGCTCGGCGCCCGAAACCTTAAGCTTGAACCCCTAAGCCCCCAAAGCTCTTGATGGCCGATATCGAGATCGAGAGGATTGTTTTAACAATTTGGCAACTTCAGTGAAGGCTGTTGGGGGACTTTGCAAATCGTGCCGTAAACGTTTGCAAACTTCAAGCCGACAGCCCAGGATGAAGCTGTACCTCAACACTAAACCCTTCTTAAAACTAAAGTCCTTAACCTTACACCCTCAACCCGAAACCCTAAAGTCCTTAACCCTTATAAACCCAAAAGCCTACACCCTCAACCCGAAACCCTCCTTAAACTAAAGCCCTAATTATTATAAAGCTTACACCCTCAACCCGAAACCCTCCTTAAACTTATAATTTAAACCCTAAAGCTTACACCCTCAACCCTCCTTAATACAAAAGTCCTTAATGCCGGGACTGCAGCACTCACGGCCTGAACAGGCACCTTTAAAACACTCAAAGTCCAACTGAAAATAATCGGCCCCTGAACGATACCTTCTTGGCATCCCGTGTCAAGGCTTCGTTCTCCTCCTCGGCGGCTGCATTCTTGGCAGCCTGGGATGAAGACTTAGGGTACCGGTCTTAGGGTTTAAATGCTTAATCTAGGGTTTAGGGCAGTGGTTCAGTGGGGTTGATATTGGTTCCGGCTTCGGCTCCGGGATTTCGGAAGGAGGGAGAGGGAGGGAGAGAGGGAGGGGGAGGGAGAGAGAGAGAGAGAGAGAGAGAGAGAGAGAGAGAGAGAGAGAGAGAGAGAGAGAGAGAGAGAGAGAGAGAGAGAGAGAGAGAGAGAGAGAGAGAGAGCGAGAGAGAGTGAGAGAGAGGGAGAGTTCATGAATCCCGTTGCCTGCTTGGCTTTTGCTTTTGCTTTGGCCTTTCCTTTCTTGCGGCTTTTGCCGCCTTTGTTGAGGCGTTTGCGGGGGGACCTGTTGTGGTCGGGCAGCTCCTCGCTGTCGGTAGCAGAGAATAGCTTGGATACCCAGTCCTCCTTCCTTTCCTCAGTGCTCTCTGTGTCGAGAACAAAGTACTGGTAGGCTTCCTCGAGGTCTGGGCAGTCCGGATGCGGACGGACTTCCTCCCACTCCCCATTGGCATCCCTGGCAGCCAGCTTCTGGTGAATGATGGCCATAGCAACGGTTTCGCCTAGCTTCTGGATTAGCTCCGCTTTCGTGAACCACTTTTTCACCCCCTTGCGAACCGTCCCGGAAGTGTTCGTGATGTTGATCATGATAGAGCTCTTCTTCCAATTCTCGGCCGCCGAGGCCCAACTCTCGAAGAGGTAATGCATCTCCCTTTTGGTGCCTGAGTGCGACTACAGATATATATATAGCTGCCAAGAATTCTGAAGAAGTGAAGCCACTAGCTAGGATCAATACGGCTTCTGCGTGCAGCAGCTCCCATCTTCCTCACTTCGTCAGGGCTTCGGGGACCTGGGACCCAAGTCTTTGAAAATTAGTCTGTGCTGGCTGTGGGGTCACAAGAGATATTGCAACGAACTGAGTCATGAGCTGTCCAGCGACCGGAAAAACCTCATGTACTTGGCGTGGGCTGCCTTTCGAGCGATCTCCTTTTGCTCTCGGGTTTCTTCGTCTGCCTCCTGCTCCAGCTGCTTGTCCTCTGCTTCGGTGTCCTGCTGATTGGTCTCCTGTTCCCCTGCCTGAGCAGAAGCCTTATCTGCGGGGCTCGGCGTGTCAGCAAACAGATCCGAATGTGATCGGCGGCCCGCAATGCAAGCACTGTTGCCCACATTGGTCGATGGGTTCCGCTGCTCCTGCCACCCATAGCCCCAGCTGCTGTTAGCAGACCAAGACTTATCGTGATAAGAGCCCCACCACGGCCACGAGGAGTTCTCGTTGCCATACCTATCATACCAATACCCCCATCCTCGGCCCTGGCCTTGGCTTCCATCGTACCCACACCCCCATGCCTGATTGCTCCAGTCACCATTCTCCCAGTTGTTGCTAGGGTCCTTTGGTGGCTCCTGCTCCGGTGCCTCTGCGATTGCCTCTGGGTTTTGCTCCTGCTCCTTTGCCTCTGCGATTGCCTCTGGGTTGTGTGCTTCCTGCTCCTGCTTCTTTGCCTCTGCGATTGCCTCTGGGTTGTGTGCTTCCTGCTCCTGCTTCTTTGCATCTGCGATTGCCTCTGGATTCTGTGCTTCCTGCTTCTGCTTCTTTGCCTCTGCGGTTGGCTTCTTGCTGCCTGTCTTAGCCTTGGGCTGCTTCTTCGGGGCGGGGTCTGCTTTGCTGGATGCAGCAGAAGGTTCCTCCTGCTCGGATGCTGCTCCTTCGAACTCAGCAGAGAGACTTCGCTTCAGACCCTTCGTCGGGGTTGACGGGACCTGTGCATCAGCTAGCAGTAGGACTAGACAGTACATTAATTGATGTTCGGTTAGGTGAAGGAGGGTTTGGATTCGGAATGCAGCAAGACTTCAGGATTGGAGGATCATGGGACCTAGATATATATTTAAGGACTAATAATATATATTATAATATTATATATAAAGATAACACAGTACAACTAAGTCCCATGAACCTCCAATCGGTAAGCAGATTTGGGGTGCAACTCTGATCACAGCTCAAGCGAGCAGCCGGGTAGCTGCAGGGTCTGGGTTTGGGAATTGAAAAATGGGGTTTAGTGCTTAAGGGTTTTAGGGTTTAGGGCTCGATCAAATGGACGGGCCTCGCGATCGCGAGGCTTGGCCTTGCTGCTCTTCGTGACAACCCGGTGGGCAGGTGTGCGGCCGGTTCCTGGCAAAAGCTAGGCTAATCTAGGGCAGTATAGTTCTGGGGTTCGTGCCTGATCTTTGCCCTTGGTCTTTTTTGTCATGATCATCAGCAGCATCAAGCATCGACCTAGCCGAGGAATGTTAAGCATTGTTTTAAATTCTAGGGATGCAGAATCTGGGGTTCTGGCTCGGACGAGCTTGAGAGTAATCGTTGTCGCACCAAACGAGACTCATTCAACAGCTCATCGATATTCACCATCACGGGCGGCTAGCTAAAGCTAATGGCACAAAACCTACCCCTTGGATCCACAGTTGCTGCTTCCCACGGCAAGATCGAGAATTGCTGAACTCATGCTGAGCCACCAGAAGGAGCAAAACTTAGTGTATTTTTCACGCTCGGTTCACGCTCATTTCACGGTCTGGTCTATGGGGTGGTTTAGTCCAGCAAAGCTCTTCCAGAAAACCTACGACCTTAATTTGGGTGTGCCGTTCACGGTAAATTCACGGTCATTTCACGCTTATTTCACGGTCATGCTGGGGCACCGAAACACACTTGAAGGGACCCCCGACAAATCATACGTGCATCAGCGGAGGCCGATCACACTCTGCAGCCACCACGATCAGCGGCGAACCGCCATCACCTGAGACGGCCGGGTTTGGTTGCGTAGTACCCTAAAGCTTGCTCGCTCGTAGTATTACAACAGCTTCTTCAAGAATCCTAGGATTAACCCTGCCTCGCTTACAGCGGAAAAGCCTAAACCTTATCCTAACCTCTTCCCCAAAGCTCCTAGAGATTGTGCTTGTGGTCGTGGTTGTTGTTGTTGTTGGTGGTGGTGTTGTTGTTGGGCTGGCTCCGTTTTGGGACACCCTTGTTGTGCTTGTGGTTGTTGTTGTTGTTGGTGGTGGTGGTGGTGGCAGTGGTGGCGAAGACCAGGGTCCGAGCAGACTGAAGCACAAACCGAATGCCTAGGGCTATCTCGCATCGACCCTAAATTTTCACATGTGCCGGCTGGGCACTGCCAAGCTTGAAGCCCAGAACCTTCGGCCACGGTCTCCTGCGACAGCTTCGTTGGAACTGTACTCGATCTAGCTGCCGGCCTATAGATTGTCTAGATCTGATGTATGGATAGCATTGCAAGACACAGCTTGGCATTAGGCGGCTAGAGTCGTCCAATCACATCCTCTTGCAAAGGGGTGCGAGCCGCTAGCCTCAGAGAGTGTCACAGCATATCCCAAGGTCGTCCTGCTTCTCCTGGATACTGCTCTGGGCTGATGACGGCGACGGCTCGAAGACAAACCTCGGCAGCATTACGGCTAGGGGTTTTGGTTTGGCCCCAACCCACTTAACCTGAAACCCTAAACCCTGAACCCTAACGGCCCTAAGCTGACCAAAAGTGCTGGAGCTCGGGACGAGTGCATCCATAGCAGCAAGTTTCGGTTTAGGGTTTGAGGGTTTAGGGCTCCAGGGCTGTAGAGCTCTGTAGTACTCGATATTTGGATTCAACCCATGCCACAAAAACCCAATACCCTAAATGGCCTCCCTAGAGCCTAAACCGAATGCCCTGGATTGGGAGCTTAGGGATGGTGTCTTAAGGCTTTGGTGCCTGATCTCGATGTTCCGGAATCCGAAGAGAAGATCGGATATAGTTTGGGCTCAGCCCACAGAGCCTGAACCGAAAGCCTTGGACTAGGGGTTTAGGGGTTGAGAGCTTTAGGGCTTTAGTGCCTGTTCGGTGTTCCGAGTGAAAGTGAAAACAACCAAACCCCAAACCCAAGTAATATTAATATTAATATATATACAGTAGAAGCCAGAAAGTTGGAACATCATTGGCCTCATGCCCTTAAGGTAAAGTATAAGGGATCCTAGCACTAACCCTCCTAAATTTAGTCATGTTCCAACTTTCTGGCTTCTACCATATATATAATATTAATCATATATGGCTCAGCCCACAGAGCCTGAACCGAAAGCCTTGGACTAGGGGTTTAGGGGTTGAGAGTTTTAGGGCTTTAGTGCCTGTTCGGTGTTCCGAGTGAAAGTGAAAACAACCAAACCCCAAACCCGAGTAATATTAATATTATATATATATATATATATATATAGATATATATACAGTAGAAGCCGGAAAGTTGGAACATCATTGGCCTCATGCCCTTAAGGTAAAGCATAAGGGATCCTAGCACTAATCCTCCTAAATTTAGTCATGTTCCAACTTTCTGGCTTCTACCATATATATAATGTTAATCATATATGGCTCAGCCCACAGAGCCTGAACCGAAAGCCTTGGACTAGGGGTTTAGGGGTTGAGAGCTTTAGGGCTTTAGTGCCTGTTCGGTGTTCCGAGTGAAAGTGAAAACAACCAAACCCGAAACCCAAGTAATATTAATATTAATATATATACAGTAGAAGCCAGAAAGTTGGAACATCATTGGCCTCATGCCCTTAACAAGGTAAAGTATAAGGGATCCTAGCACTAATCCTCCTAAATTTAGTCATGTTCCAACTTTCTGGCTTCTACCATATATATATATATATATAATATTAATCATATATGTACAGCCTAAACCGAAAGCCCTGGAGTTCGAAAGGAGTGCATCCATAGCTCAGGATTCGGTTTAGGGTTTCAGGATTTAGAGTTTACGGGTTAAGGGCTGTAGGGCTAGGGTGCTCGATCACGGTGATCGGATATAATTTGGGCTGAACCCACAAAGACTGAACCGAAAGATTTGGATAAGGTGTTAAGGGGTTGTGGGCTTTAGGGCTTTAGTGCCTGATCTCGGTGTTCCGGTCTAAACTGAAAACAATAATCAAACCCCAAACCCAAAACTAAGCAGCCTAAACCGAAAGCCCTGGAGTTCGAGCTGCATGCGGGCTTCTGGGACGATGCGTGGTATTGGATGCAGCAAGCTTCGGTATGTAGGCTTTAGGGTTTAGTCGTTAAGGCTTTAGGGTTTTGGTGACCTTAGTGCTTGATCTGGAAGAGTCTTTGGTTCTTGGGTTCGGGGTTGGGTGCGGGCTCTTGAATATCTTAGATCTGGGATTTGGGTTTCGGGCGAAGCTTGAGGCCTCGCGAGCTCGGAGGCTGTCACATAGTCCCTAAATGTTATCTATTAAGGATATCCCTGCAGCTTTAACCCACCGTCTCAAAGGTGCTGTGCCCTGCTCCATGCTGGTTGATGGCTGCATCTTGGCAAGTTTGGTGGGGCTGTCTCGCATGTCCGACCGGAGCCCGACCCGGAGACACCAGAAGAACTTGTCTTCCCACCTGTGCTTGCTATGGACTTCGGTGGCGTTCGGGAGTCATGGCTCCGACTCACGGTTGATGGTTGCATCCGTGCATTCTTGGAGCTCCTTCATCACCTCGACACGGTTCGTCTTTTGATGCTGCACGTGCCTGTGCTGTCTTGAAAGGTCTCAGGACCTGGGCCTTCCAGTCCATTCGTCCAACAATGCAATCTCCTACCTGCCACCTCATACCTCCTACCACCTACGACGTCCACCTACCCCTAAACCTTACAACCTAAACCCTTTAAAACCCTGCTAAACCCTAGACCTTTCCTCCAATTCAGCTTGAAGCAGCAACCCGAAAATCAGATATTATGACCCAGTTGTAGAAGCAACAACCCCAGGTAATGTATTAATCATTATTCGCCTCTACACAACTCCATGACCGAAGCCAGTGCTTAAGATGTTTCATTCGATCCCTGTACTAGAACATATTCATTGACCAAAACCCTACAAGTCCGCCACCCGAAGCCTTCATCGGCCCAAGAATCCGAATGTCTACATATTATAACACAGGTGTATGCTATGCTGATCTTAGACTCGACCCCAAGCTGCTAGCTGAGGTGACGACATTCGACAGCAACCTGAATCCTCGCCCCGTGGATCACTGCACCAGCGGCCTTGGCTTTTGAACTGTAGGGTTTTGAGCATATATGCAGATATGCAGTATAATATATATGATGGGCAGGGTACATACTCGCCTCGTGCATCAACAGACTCTCGGGTCTGTAGGAATTGTTAGCTAGGGTTCGCGGGGCTTTAGGGTTTTATAGGCCTTCGGGTCAAGTGTCCTATCGTTCTGGTTTCGGGACCTAACCCGAAAATCCTTAACCCCAAACCCGATAACCCAACCCATATATATATATATATATATTCTCGGGCGAACTTTCGGTTTGGGGCTTTCGGGTTTGAGGCTTTAGGGCACAGGGTGGAAATTGAATAGCGTGTGGATCAATCGGTTCTGGGTTTCAGGACGACCTAATCCGAAAATCCCAAAGCCTAAGCCCTAATCCCAAATGTTTCAATATCCTGAAACCTAATGTCGTCCGAACATGACCTCTTGCAATGAGAGTAAACCCTAAGATATTGTTTAAACTCTAGTGCCCAACCCTAATCGTCCTACAAGACGACCAAAAGCCCAAGCCCGAGTCCATTGAATGATCAATGATATAATAGTCCCAAATCCTCGCCTCCAGCCTAATCCCAAATGTCTCAATATCGTGAACATAATGTCTGAGCATTTAACCACTAATAATGTCAAGCCCTAAGCATGAAAATCTAAACTCCAGCGTAAACCAACCCTAATCGTCGCACACCACAAACTGACCCAAGCTACACAAGACCAGAAGCCCAAGCCCTAGGCCGCTGAATGATAAATGATAATAATCCACAATCCTCGCTTCATGCGTGCAACAGGCTCCCGGGTCTCTAGCCGGTTTGAGGAAATCGAACTTAGAACTCGTGGGGATTAGGGTTCAGGGTCCTATAAACTCCGTATGCCGATATATATATATATATATATAACCCGAAAACCCCAAGCACCCAATTTGTTTTTTGCCGCTAAATTGATGACAACACCCTAATCTTGAGGACTGTACGGAAACCCAAACCTAAACCCGAATGTCCCAATTATTGACCCAAGGAATATCCAATCTTCTCGGACGAGAAGCCCCGTGAATCGACTGGAGGAGGCATGCTGGACAAGCGGTGCGACTTTTGTGCACCCAGGCTGATCACAAAATGTGTTGTTCGGTTATATTAATGCATGTACATGTATGTGTGCTTGACACAAAACTTTAGCGGGCGAGATTGCTGGAACATAACAAAGCTCCGACTCCATCTTGTGCGGGCAGCAGATTTACGACAGCTTTAGTATTTTGCTGCCGACAGCTCTTCGCCAGGTAGCATGTGTGCACAAGTGCACAAAAAACCGCGAAGCTCATTCCTGCAGCTGAGGCAGGCTACGGCTACAGGTCCTCCCAGCGGGCGAGGATGAGAGCCCTCCTCCACCTGAGTATCGAGGCTACTGGAAACGGGTCACGACTGCAATTATGATTAGAAACGGGATTTGAAGTGAACAATAAACTGTGAGCAGCACGACTCGCGAAAGCCTCCATGTTGTGTCCACGTGATAGTGCTTCCACCCGAACGATTGACCTGGGCATAACTAGCTCGAATGTTTGGGATTAAGTGTTTGGAAATCTCTCGGGCCCGAGCTCCGATCTCAGTGCCCCAGGCATTGTTGCATCGATCGTTAAGCGATTGGCTGCAGTCCGGGATATACCAGGCTCCAGTCTGGAACCTGATCGATAAAAGAAACTCCTAGGCCGTATCAATTGCGTGCTTTAATTTGTGACTGGCAGCAGCACTTGGATGCTGCTCTGGCTCATCGAGGAAGCTTTCAGGTTGAAGGACCTAAGTTATGCAATGCATTGCAAAGTCCCCCAAAAGCCAGTAACCGAGACGAACATGTTGAGGATTTCGCTGGTGGCGATCCAGATAGTACTGGTCGGGAATAATCATTCTTTTGTCGTGCTGAGCGATCTTTCCCACAGCCACCAAATTGCGTTTCCGGGTTTCCTGCACACGACTCAAGGCGGCATTGTCATTGCATATGCTAGAGTACTCTGCTAGCCACACACACACACACACATCACACACATGCATGCGTGCAAGTGGTGTCTGGTCCAGCTTGTGGGCACTCAGCTTGGGGATCACGGACTCTTTCTCCTGCCGAAACGATAAACCCTCGATGAAAAAGCAGCCAGTAGGGATTCGGGGCATGGGGTTTAGGTGGTTTTGGGGCATAGCCGAGGCGAGTCCTTCTTTGCAGCCTTCTTTGCTGCAGCCGGCTTTGCTTCTGGCGGCTTCGTGCCCACGTCGACAAGTTCGTCATCTTCTCGAGGCTCCTCTTCTCCTTCTTCGCCCTGGTTCAAATTTAGACGGACCCGGAGTTTAATTTGCATCATAGTGTGTGCATGCACTACTCCCGCCCGGTCCTCATCCTCATCTTCCCCTCCGATCTCCTCCTCCTCCTCCTTTGCGGTTCCTTCCTCCGGCAGGGGCTCTGAGATCTCGGCATCGGCCTTCCTTTTCTTCTTATTCCTTTCCTGTCTCGGCTCCTCATCCTCCTGCGGATCCTTGTCCTTTGCCTTCTTGTTCTCCTTTGCCTTCTTGGGGTGCTTGGTTTCGGCCTCCTCCAACCCCACTTCGTGCTGGAGCTGCTCATCCTCCTTGTCCATCTCATCATCGTGTGACTCCTCACCCCCTCGTGCAGCAGCAGTCTTAGCTGCTGCAGGCCTTTTCATTGGCCTGCCTCCCCTTCCTCGCCCTCTGCCTCCCCTGCCTCTCCCTTCCTCTGGAGGCTCCTTTCCTTCGGCGGCATCCATGCGAGCACTTCGGCGGATCTTGGCTTGCACCTTGGACTCAAGGATTGGGTTTTAAGTTTAAATGTTGAGGAGATTGCGTATGTCTAGCCGATCGCGACAGTAAAATGAGTAAGGCACTTCAAGCAGATTGCCGGCATTTGCATGTCCCATAAGTGCCTCTGCGGCTGTCCGGAGCTCATTGTCCACCTCGGGCGGCTGTGCAGCTTTTCCCTTGGCATCCTCCTGCATACCATGCAACGAGTCACCAAACAACACCTGCGTGAGCACAGGTCCTGGGTCTCACCATCGGACTCCAGCTCAACATCGGGTCGAAGGCCCTTCCTGTGCGGGGCCGGGGTCTTTGCAATGCCCTTCTCATCGATGTGCAGCGGCGGGTCATCACGGTCCTTTCGTCATGATCACACAATTCGGTTTAAGCATGGTGCCCAAACCTAGGTCCTCTTCATCCTCAGCCTCCTCAGCCGAGGTTTTTTTCTCCGAAGATTCTTTGGAAGAGCTTCCACCTGCAATACACTAGGGCCTAGGGAAGAAACCGGCGAAAACCAAGACATACATGACCCACCTTCACCACCCAACGAAGTCTTCGTGGGCCTTCTGGATGGGTCACGATCCATCACGTCTCCCTGGGTTCGAGGGTTGTGTCGGCTGGGGTCGATAGCTAATTACATATAGGATGTGTCTGAGGCATTTGCTGCCTCCTTTCGAAGCCTTTGCACGAGGGTCTTCAGAATCATCATCTTCTCTCTGCCACCCCTGCATTCAAAGGTCTTATGCATAATGTGTACGATCGGTATTGAGTATGGGATCCCGCCTAGCATCAGTGTTTCGGCGACTGCGGTCCAAAACATAGCTGATCAAGCATCTTTGCAAGTCTCCTTCAGTCCGTGCCCAGGCCTCACATGAACTTCGGAATCTAAAGATATCGCACAAAAGTCACAAAAGACCTGGATTGTTAAGCTGAGGGGATGACCTCGACCACGTGTGGAAGTGCATGCTTTCCCAGCAATTTGCTGTCGTTGCAAACATCTATGAGGGCGGCCTGGCACGGCAATTTGTCTGGGTTTAGGGTCTAAGGCATAGCGGCTTTGGGAGTTTAGGGTACTAAATCATGCAGGCCTGACCTTGGTCTCGTTCGAGCTCGGGTTTTTTAAGCCCAGACAAGCTAAAGCCCGAGCCACAAAATTGAAGTTGATCTCATCTTCCACCTTGCGAGCAGGCTGAAAACAACTCATTGTTATAAGTACGACTTGAACATGGGGGCGGACCGAATCGGCACTGATTGTGCCCTCGTCCAGATTTATGAAGCTGTAGACCACCGGCATCTGCCAAAACACATGACATCACAGGAAATCTATAGCTGGCTGCCGCACATTCCCGCCTTGCCCTGCAGGAGAGCTCTCTTGGCCTTCTTCTGATTTATGCCGGCCTTGATCAACAAATACATGATTCGCTCGTCCTTGTCCTTCAACAGTCGAGCATAGAGAGCCTGTGCCCACGGAGGAAACATATAGGATTTTGAGGGGGCTTATGGGTTTATGGCTCGGGTTTAGGGCCAGCAGGCGTTCTAAGTTTCCGGGTCAGTTTTGAGCTTTAGGGACCAGGGTTTGAGCAAGCCCCAAAATAAGACCCCAAATAAAGCCCAATTACTCATGGCACTCATGGATCATGAGCCCGAAGGCCCAAATAATGCCTGAAAAGAGCCCTCCACATATCAGATCCAGAAAAGCTCCCACCGACAAGGATCCCCGTAGGCCTGAGATTTGGAACGTTTAGGGGCCGGGTTTATGGGAGCAATATAAGACCGTACCCAAAGCCATGAGGCACAACTCATGAAATACAGCCCTATATAAATATACTGCTAAGGCCCGCATTATAAGGAACAGCCTAGCCCTAAGCCCTAGATGCGAATATTGGTGATCGCTGGCCTTCAGGGCTTCAACCCGCATAGACTTCGGCGGCATTGCGAATGGAAAATTTTCAGCGAGCCAAGCCCTAAGCCTCTGGCCCCATGGGCAAGGGATCCGGGAAACCTATGCCATTCCAATATAAGCACGAAACACCCAAAATTCGACAGGCGGACCCCAAAACCCTGCTCGCAAACACTGCGGCGTGGAAGCATTCATTCTGAGCAGTCTGCTGTGCATGCATAAAACACAGGAGGGATGGCCAAGCTCCAAATCTTCGGCATAATTCGACAATGTACCTGCCATCGATAATCAGCCATTAGTCCTATGAACCCTGTGGGCGGGGGCGCACGTCTCTGGAGTGCTCGCCGCATCAGCCATGACGATTGCAAGCGAGCTTACATCGATCGGGGCTTGCAAGTTTGGGCTGAGGTGTGCTGGTACGTGTCTACATGTGTGATGAATAATGCAGTATGATGTGGGCGGAGAACCACCCCAAAATTCCTATGGACTTGACCTTGCTCATGCCTGCTTATGATCAGGGTGTTCGGACCCGCAATCGTCTTTCAAAACGAGGGCGTTCGTGCCCTGGATATGGTCGCGGACACAAACATCTTCAACAAATCAGGCAAGGTGGTTCGTACCACAAACTGGGTGGTTCGAGGACGAAATGGGGTGGTTGCCCGCCACCCTGAAAAGTAAGGTGGCGGAAGGACAGGGATAGGAGCCCTAATATGATTTAAGGTATATTCCTTAATTAAGGGGTTTTGGAGGCTCTGGGAACTTTAGACCTTGCGAAAGGCATCTCTCTTCTTTGGAGGACGTTATGCGGACACTCCAGGAGCAGGGACTTGTTCCTTTGGGGTTTAGGGTTTAGGGTCCTTCAGTTGAGGAAGTAAGCGTAAACCCTATACCCTAAAACCCTAAATCGTAAGTATGCCTCCTGTGTTTTTGGGGGTCGCCCTGGATCTGGGGGGCCTTCGCCCGGTGCCAATCCTAGGGTTGTAGTGCTTCGATGGGTTTAAGGTTCCATGGTGGGTTTAGGGTATAGGGCTTTTGTGTCATTTCTTGGCGTTCTTCTGGTTGTATCTTAGGACTTTAACTTTTGGGGTTTCCATATGAGCTACATTAAGGAGGCGAAAAGTTTAACTTTTAGGGGGGCTTCGAACGTCAGCCAAGCTATGGTGGGTTCAGGGTTTAGGGTTTTTGTGTTACTTGGTTTCATCTATTGAAGCTGTTCTGTGTTGAGGGTTTCAGGGTTCTTTTCATAAGAGTTTAGTGGTCGTGGTATTTATGCTTGCGACACTGCTAAACCGCTAAACCAGAGGATGCACCGTTTAGAGTTTAGGGTATGGGATTTGGGGTTCAGGGTTCACCTTAACCCCAAATAGAAAAACCCACTTTGTTAAGGACTATTATAAGGACATCATAGCAAGACACCCGGAAAAGGTTTGTTTTTTTGGGGGTTCAGGTAGTCCTTGATCAGCAAGTCATACGGTTGATGATATAAATCCTGCATTACCCTAATGACCCTGAAATATGGGAAATATGGTATGTTCCTGAATATGGGCAATGCAGGATTTATATCATCAACCGTAAGAATCATAAGAAATAGTCCTAGGATGGGATGTTTTGTGGGGTCCAAGGTGGCCTTAAACCCAGAGACTCCAATATCCTTGAAATATGGGAGTTTCCGAAAATTAGTGTGGTTTTGCGTTTCCACAAACTAGGGGCACCTTGTTCTGCAGCCTGCCGAGCCGAGGGTGAGTACCTTTGAGCATGGAGCGGTGCCCGGAACGGTGCGGCAATCCTTGCAGCGACTGCGGCTCAAGCTGGAACATCTGCGGCGCCCTCATGGCCCCCAAAGTGCTCCCGGTAGCCCTCGACGACGACCCTCGCCACGAGGGATGGTCGTGCCTGGGGACCCACCGAGAAGGCCGGGCCCAGGCGAACCAATACGCAAGCTGGAGCTCGTGCGACAAATGTGGTCTGCGCATGACCTACCAGCCGAAGCCGGGGTTCAAAGGGAAGTTCCGGCAATCGGCCCTCCTCGAACGGTCCTGGCCCAGGCGGTCCTTATAGTAAGGATCCTACCATTTAGGGTACTATGTTAGGGTCCCCTGCTGTCGGAAACTCCCATATCCTTGAATCAAGGAATATACCTTTGCATATAGTCGGACCCCCAATACCATTGAAGTAAATATTCCTTAGCTAAGGGATGTTGAGTCCCCAAACTTACGGATCCCTTTAAAAGGTATCCCTTAATCAAGTTGGAGTTTGTCTGGGAACCACTCCATACTTGGAAGGGCAGGGGACTTAGTAAGTAGGTTATAAGTAGAGTTATGAGTACCCTAAATGGAGTTACCCCAATTATAACCCTACTTATAACCTACTCACTAATCATATTGTCTTAAACCCTTTATGGTAAATTATGGGGTATCCTACCCTGAAACCATATTCCAACTTTCTGGTGTTCCCTTTAGGGCTAGGGTTATAAGTAATCATAAGTATGGTAACCACATTTATAACCCTAGTTACTAAGTCCCATGATCCTTGAAGTGAACCTTAAACCCTAAACCCTATAGACCCCTTTAAGGAACCCCTATAGATCCCTTTAAAGGGACCCTTAAAATAACCAGTCACTAAGCCCCCCGACCCTCCAAGTAGAGGAGCGCATGGCTTCGGGCTTGGAGCTGGAGAGCAGCCCTCGCGCGGCTATGACGGAGGTGCAGGAGAGGAGGTTTAGGGCCGTTTAGGGTTTAGGGTTTAGGGTTCAGGGTTTAGGGTTTAGGGTTTACTTAGGCACCCAAATGGGAGTTTCCGAAAATAAGAGGGTACCTTATTTTGGGGTCCTTATAATAAGGATCCTAGTATTTAGGGTACTACATAAGGGTCCCCTATTTTCGGAAACTCCCAAATCAGGACATCAGCATAAGCATTTCAATAGGAATATCTCACCTTATGGGCTTCATCATAAGGGTATTCTATGGGATGTCCCTACCCTTCTTCATTATAGTACTCTTATAGATCCCTTATACTAACCCTTATAGACCCCTTTCAAGGAACCATATGGGATGTCCCTATCCTTTTTTTTTGCTTATGTGGTTTTTTTGGGGCCCTACAGAGGCAACTTGGCGCTGAACTTAGAGGCATCCCTTCAGGGCTCTTGTAAAGGATCCTTTAAGGGATCCTTTAAGGATTTAGGGTTGATTTGGGTTAGGGTTTGATTGATTAGGGTTTAGGGTTTAGGGATTAGGGTTTGATTAGGGTTTAGGGTTTAGGGATTGGGGTTTGATTAGGGTTTAGGGTTGAGGGTTCAGAGTTTGGTGAGGCCGAGGGTCGATGGTGTCGGGGCTTGGGGCTTCCTTTAAGGTTCATGGGACTTCATATATAACTAGGGTAATACATAAGGTAGCTATACTACTAGTTAGATATAGTCCCAGGTAAGGCACTTATAACTATACTTACTAAGGCACATGAACCTCCAAGGAGGTTTTCGGGTTTAGGGGGCTCAAAGGTTGACCTTTGAATGTGGGCGCATGTTTCGAGATTCGCCTGGGTCTGCTATGAAGGTTACCAGAAGGGTTTTTGCATGTCGTAGTATAGCTACGTGGGGACTGCATGGTGATACGTTTATAAATGGTTCCGACCTAAACCCTAAACCCTAAACCCTAAACCCTATACCGTGTCTTCACGATTTTTCACTGATTTCCCAGTCATGGAGTAGAGTCAGAGGAGATGCGACATTAGGCTACCCAAAGGCCCCAAAGTAGTTCCTTTTTGGGGTTCATATATAGAATCCTATAAGGTAATCCCAAAAAGGAACTACTTTGGGGCCTTTGGGTAGTTTGTACACTTCGGATAGGAAAACGCACAACCCTGAACCCCTAAATCCCTAAACCCTCATGAGCTTGTGGAGGCGGGCCATTTTCGTCGGTTCGCGATTTATGGCGAAGCCTGAGCGTTTAATGATCAGAATCGGTTCGGGCGTGTTTAGGATGGTTTGGGGCTTAGAGTTGTTATTGTGTCGGTCGTCAGTTGACGGGTTTAGAGTTCGCACATTTGCCGGGTTTCTGGTTGACCCTAAACCCTAAACCCAAACCATAAACCGGCTTTGAGTAGGTAGACAGTTAGACCTGCTATTAGGTACGGATATCCGCTGTGGCCTTCATTGTCGGAGCGATCTAGTTGTCAGAGTTCGAAGAACCCTATGTCCTAAGCCCCAACCAAAGCCCTTGACCCTATAATTCCTGCAAATCCGAATCCCTCTACGCTTGCCTTCAATTCCTAGACCCTGAGCCGGCCTCACGGAAGTAAGGTAATGTTGAAGCCAGTAATACCTTGCACTTGGGTTATTCATTGCAGATACCCCAAACGTCTATTCTAAGTATTCAGGCCTCATCGACACCTGTAAAACCCCACGAACCTTGCAACAGTTAAGTCCTACCTCCAGCCCCAAACCGTAAAACAGAGTAGGGTCAAGCCCATTAATCATAGGGCCTAACCCTAAAACAGTAGGTTTTAGGCTCCACAAACCCTGAACCCCTAAACCCTATGGCAGGAGCTCATGGCAGTCTCTGAGAGCCGCCTCATGCAGCGCACGAAGAGCGAGGTGGCTTTGGGGATTAGGGTTTGGCTTCCGATGGTTTCCTGGACCTCCTGGAACCCCAACAAGTTGGAAACCGGGTTAAGATCAAATAGTGCTGAAATTCCATATACATCACTTTTAAGGATTGAGGCTATTGGGTTTCCAACCTTTAAGGCTTCTGCTGTATAGGATTTCAGTCGTTGAAAGCAGGGGTTTAGGGTTTAGGGCTTAGGGTTTGCCGCAGGATGGCGCACAAGCGGCAATCTTTTGCGACAGCGTGATTTCGAGTGCATGGTAGTATGACGGTTGGCCGTTACAGCTTGATTGTCGATGGCTCTTTCTTGTGAGGCGGCAGGGGGCAGGGGCAGGGGGCAGGGCAGGGGGCAGAAACCAGGAGGCAGGGGGCACAGTGCAGGGGGGGGCAGGGCAGGGCACACAGGGTCGGTTTGGGGTTTGGGGTTAAGGGTGGATGATACAAGGCGCAGAGGTTGCCAAGTCTGGTGGAGCTCGCTTTGCGAGCCAGGGGTTTTAGGTTTGGGTTCGTGGTTTTCACTGGTTTTGTGAGGGCTCTGCGCGGCTTCAAAAAGGATGTTTTAGGGTTTGTGGAGGGTTTACGATGACACTCAAGAAAGCCTTAATGGAGGCCTAGTGCTCTGCAACTGTAGATAGTCTTTTGGCTTTTATTCCAGGAAAGTCGGTCAAGCCTTACCTTAACCCTGACGAACCCTCCTTTTTAAGGACTTATATAAGGAAATCAAAAAGGAACCCCCAAAAGGTAGGTTATTCAGGGTTAAGGTAAACCCCAAAAGTTGGGTTTTCTGAGCCTCGGTAGTTGGTTCTTGGAAGGGCAGTGGACTTAGTAAGTAGGTTATAAGTAGAGTTATAAGTACCCTAAATGGAGTTACCCCAATTATAACCCTACTTATAACCTACTTACTAAGTCCCCTGCCCCTCCAAGTAGAACCTAAACCCTAAAACCCATAGATCCCTTTAAGGAACCCTATAATACTATAGATCCCTTTAAGGAGCCCTTAGGTTCCGGCTTTGGGGTGGATCTGCGGTATAGGGACAGCGGGGCTTCATCCCAGGCCCTCAACCCCAAACCCTCGACTGCCTCTAGACCCAGGAAGCCCTAAGGCTTGATGTACCCAGATAGTATATACTTAGGCCTTAAAGTACCTATATAGGGACCCCTTTAAGGCCTAAGTATCTAACTATATGGCAGTTTCCGAAAATAGGGGACCCTAATAGAGTACCCCAAACAGTAAGATCCTTATTATAAGGAACCCAAATAAGGTACCCCTAATTTTCGGAAACTCCTATATGGGTACATGAGCCTTAAGGAAGTGGGCTGAATTGGATCTTAAGAAGGGCTTGCGTACTTTCCGGTTGACGGTTTTCGGGCTTGAGAGCAGGTTGAAGGATTCGGCGTTTTCGGGTTCCTTTAAAGGGATCTACCTAGGGCTCCTTGAAAGGATCTATCAAGGCTCCTCTAGGGGATCTATAAGGGTACCAGAATATAGGGTTTAGGATTTAAGATTCAAGGTTTGAGGCTTAGGGTTGAGGGATGTTGAGGGTGTAGGGGTGTTTGCAACTTCCGACAGATTCACCGAGCCAGGTGGGACCGGACCGTAATTGCCAAATATGCTTTCGCAATTCACAAGTGGTATGGTTTGCGGACGTGGCAAAAGAGTAAGAAGCCGGGTGAGGATTTGGGGGTCTATGCGGTCTTAACTTCTGATATTTCGGTGAATGCACTTTGTATGCATCGATGCCTAAATTCTTCAACCCACAACCCGCGGTGCAAACCAGCAGAACTTGGTCTTCTGAGACCAAAAGATATGGAAGGGACGCACATTGATGGAAGGGACGCACATTGAATACTATGGTTTCATGGTAAGACGCTTAAACTCTCAACCCCAAACCAAACCCTCAACCCTAAAGCCTATAAGCCCTAAACCCCTAAACCCACAAAACCCCTAACCCCTAAACCCTATAGATCGCTTGTTTATAAGAAGCCTCAAAGGAACCCCCAAAAAAACCCGAGGTGGAAACTCTCCGCTTGCAGCTGGCCGACCTAAGGGCCTTGCTGAACGATGGCTTGGACCTGCGAACAGCCGCATGTCTGTGAGGCGGTCGGGTTTAGGCTGTAGAGGTTGCTGCAACCCTAAAGCTAGAACCCTAAACCCTAACCCCGAAACCCTAAATCGTGGTTAAAATGATGCATATGGGATCGATAAGTGGTTGGAAATGAGGGTTAAGCGGATTAGGCTGTATGTAGACTTTTTGAGGTTTAGGGTTTAGAGATGTTTAGAACCTTCGAGGCTCAGAGTCTACCTTGAAGGTCATACCCTACCCCTTCTCTTCTTTGAGGGTATTACCCAGCTTAATGGTTTGGAAAAGTAGGTACCCTAGCAAAAGGGGTAGGATAGGATCCTGCAGGTAGGGTTTAGGGTGGAAAGCGCTTGAGGGTTTGCGGTTTAGAAAGTCCTTCACGGCTCGAGGGAGGCGGATCCCTTCGCAGCCTGAAGCCTTACAAAAATTTACTTGGAGGTTCATGGGACATAGTAAGTACAGTTATAAGTACCTTAACTGGTAGTATAAGTAATCATAAGTTTAGTTACCTGATTTCTAGCCCCAGTTGCTAAGTCCCATGAAGAAAGTATGACCCCGGAATTAGTTATCGGGCGTATAGGGTCTATAACCCTCAAAACCGTAGGCTTTGCGATTTCCAGGTCATGTAGCCCGAAACCCTAAACCCTAAACCCTAAACCCTAAATCCTAAACCCATTAAAGGGTCCCTAAACCCTAAACCCTAAACCCTAAATCCGAAACCCCCAAAGCGCTAAATTCAAAATCATTCCGAGGCCGCTGCCGCAGACCTGGAAAGGCGCATGTTGGCCGCCGGGAGCTCACCCTCTAGGGTTGAGGGGCTCAGGGTTGAGGGGCTCAGGGTTGAGGGGCTTTATAGTAGGCTCTTTTAGGGTGTTTTAGGGTTCCTTAAAGGGATCTATAGGGTTCCTTAAAGGGATCTTTAGGGTTGAGGGGCTTAGGGTTTAGGGGCTTAGAGTTTTAGGGGCTTAGGGTTGAGGCGCTTAGGGTTTAGTTTAGGGGCAGAGGGTTTAGTATAGGGGCTTAGGGTTTTGCTTAGGGGCTTAGGGTTTAAGCTTAGGGGTTTAGGGTCTTGGGGTTTAGGGTTCAGGGATTCAGGAGTTTAGGTTTCGGGGTAGTTGTCTAGATTAGGGTCCCCTTTTTGGGTCCCTAACATACAGTAAACCCCATAAAGTTGGAAACCGGATTAAGGCCAAATAGTGCTGGGATTCCCTAAACATTACTCTTGAGGATTGAGGCTATGGGGTTTCCATTTTTAGGGCTTCTACTGTAAGGGGTCCTTTAAAGAGATCTATAGGGGTTTATGCGTTTCCAACTTTTGGGTTTCTACTGTAAACTGCCACCCTTGTAAAAAGAGACCCAAAGAGATCCTGGCTTCGAGAACTACCTGTTTTTCATCAACATATATATATATATATATATAAAGAGAGTGTATATATGTATATCTTATGGATATATCGAGTATATATATATATATATACATGTATGTGGGCACTGTAGGGCCTAAATTTCCAATATGGGATTGTCTGATGGTCCCAGAGGGAACACAAATCGGTCCATGCACAATCTGCGACCTTAGCTGTGGATCTTGAAGGGTTTGTACTCATATGGTTATATACTAGGACCTAGAGTAGGCCCTTATTCCTTTTATTGTTAGGGTTTAGGTTCCCTTATAAGCCCCTTTAAACCGAAAAGGGCACTCGTTCTATTCCTTGGTTACTCTTAGGTCTAGCATATGGATATATCTAGATATACAGATAGACAGTGGTATGCATAGTTACTGTACCTGCACAGTGACATCAGAGCAGGTTTTTCGGGACACTCTATATGGACACCTGCAGCGTCACTGGAGTAGCAAGCATAAGTCATGCTGATAAGTTTGCCGTAAACTCTGAAGCTTTCACTTCCAAACAGCTACCCTAAGGCTCAAAGTAAGCCCAAAAGCCTCATATAGTAAAGCCTTGAAATATGAGACCCTAGAGCCTTAAACCCTATAGATCCCTTTAAAGGACCCCTTATAGATCCCTTTAGAGGAACCCTAAATGAGCCCCAAGAGCCTAAGGGCTACAGCGCTCACAGAGCACTCAGGCGGAGAAAAGCGCCACGCTGCTTCGGTCGGAGCTGCACCTTGGTTGAGGGTTCAAGGTGCTGTCTCTTTAGGGTTTAGGGTTCAGGGTTTATAGGGTTTAGGGTTTAGGGAGCTTGTGTTGCTTTTCTCTTGGTGCGGTTCGCAGCATCTAGTCAGCGTCGCTGCTTTATTTCTGGTGCTGGGATGTGAGGCGAAAAGCTCTAGCTTAACTAGGGGACAGGATTTAGGATTCAGGGTTTCCAGGGTTTCGCGTTTAAGTCTTATGGTGGGATCCAGTGTCAACGGTTGCAAACTGTGGCTCGTTGCAAGCTTAGGGCAATGAGGGCATAGGCATAGGGGTTGAATGTGTCCATGTTGTTCGCACACACATAATTAGTATATACTCAGGCCTTAATATGTACCTATTATATAGGGAGCCCTTTAAGGCTTAAGTATCGACTAAAGAGGTACATGGAGCCTTTGGGACCTCGGAACGGGTTCATACCCTCACCAACGTAGTGCTATCTTTGGCCGGAAGTTCACAGTATAGGAGGCTCTCCTAAGGCCAAAGTAAATACTGTAATGACCTTCCAAAGTAAATACTGTAGGGACCTTAATAATTACCTATACTATTTTGGGGGTTCCCTATAATTGGATAACTACAGAATAATGGGCCCAAAGCGCTATTCTAATTTTTAAAGCCATAATATTAGTTATAATTTAGGATCCGGTCTTTTGGTGTGTTTGGGCCGCTCAGGAACACGACCCGCATGCAGGCAGAGGAGAGGGCCTGCCAGCTTAGTTGGGGGGCGTTTCGGGGCCTGCGGCCCACTTAGAGGTTCATCAAAAAGGCAACTATACTTAGAATAGGTTATATCCCCAGCTAAGGTACTCATAACTGTACTTGCTAAGTCCCATGAACCTCCAAGCAGGGCTGGTTTAGGAACCGGAGTTGCAGGAGCTACGGGAGAAAGGGCTGCTAGAGTCGATTCTTTTGCCATGAGTAGTGAACTGGAACACTCAACCAAAAAGGTGAATCCAGAAACCTGAACACTGCAAACCTCAGAACCGTCTAAACCCTGAGAAGTCAAGACCGAAACCACTGAATTTCTAAAGCCCTCGCGATCGCAGAAGTCCCAAGGCCGTACACATGTCCCCCCCCCCCCCCCAACCTCAAAGCATACGCCCCTAAGCTCCTAAACTCCGAGACGCTAATAGCCTAATCGCCGCTAAACCGTTTAAACCCCAAAGACCAAGTTCAAGAATTCCCAGAGTCCTGAAACTTTAACAGTACATCCCATGCCCTCAGCTTTATCACGCAATCTTTATATACTGCCCTTAAAGGACGTCCTTAATGGAGCCGCGAAGTGTCGGTGTGTCCAGGAAATGCGCACTTTGGCCCTACAATACCTATATACGAGGACCCAGAGTAGCCCTTCTCCCCTTTTTTAGGGTCTAGGCTGCCTTATAACACCCTTTAAACCAAAAAAGGGCACCCTTTTTATTCCAAGGTTACTCTAAGGTCTAGTACAGGGGCCCGTCGAAGGCTTACGTATACTATCCAGGTATATGGACCCTTATGCCCTCAGCCCTGGATAGCACCCTTGTATCCCTCCAGTACCCTCACAGAAGTCTGGACAAAAACCGTTGCACCATCCTTAAACGCAAGAGCCCTGCCAAGCTTGAAAACCCCAAGACTAAACTCCTTAACCTTAGAGTCCTAAGCCCTAAACCCGTACGGCGTAAAGCCCTATACCCGAAACCCTAAACCTTAAACCTAAGCCCCAACCCTTGCATATCCCAAGCAGCAGAAACACAAAATCCCAAACCCTTAAACCCTCAACCCCAGCCCTTAAACCCTTAAGGGGAAACATATCCTAATCCCTAAACCTAAACCCTCAAACCCTAAATCCCGACCCTCAAACCCTGAACCCCAACCCTTGCCTGGACGCGAACGAGCCTAACCTTTTTAGTGCTGCTTAATACGGGCGAACCCTCAAATCAACAAGCCCAACCCCTAAGCCCCAAACCCCTAAAACCCAACCGTAAACCTGAACCGCTTAAGCCCTGAAACCCTTAAACCCTAAACTCTAAACCCCACACCCTAAAGCCCTGCACCCTAACCCTTAAACCCTAAACATGCTTGTGGAGACGAGAAGAGGATGGACCTACGAGAGGTGTATGATTGGCGACACAGAGATGGCAGATGGAAGCGAAGATGCAGAATTGTCGCACGAGAATATCGTGCCGTAGCAAGCTCGACATCGGAAACGTTTTCACCTACAGCCTCGAGCGCAGCCTCGAGAATGGTTCTCATACTGCACTTCATCTTTCCAGATTGGGTTATTGTGGTGTTGGACATCAAAGATGCTTATTTGCAAGTACCTCAACAGGAGGAAGTCTTGGTCACCATATCAAGCTGGATCAAAAGTGCATGCAACATCGCTGATGGTATTGTCTGTAGACTGAAACGTTGTCTACCAGGACAGAGGAATGCAGCGGAGAAGCACTACATGATAAACCCACGATCCCTGAACCCCACACCCTTATGCCCGAAACCTCAACCCTCAAGCCCTAGACCCAACCCTTATCCCAAAGGGTGCAAGTACCAATATAGTAGCTACTTGATGGATATTCGGGCCCCCACAAAAAAGCACTCTTATGTACCCTAAACCCTCAACCCTCAAACCGTAAACCCCACACCCTTAAGCCCTAAACCCCTAAACCCCACACCTTAAACATTATACCCTAAACCCCTACACCCTAAACCCCTAAACCCTAAACGCTAAAGCCCCAAACCCCTAAAACCCCAGAAAACCCTAAGCCCCTAAACCCCTAAACCCATTAGCCCCTAAACCCTACGACCCTAAACCCTAAGCCCCTAAACCCATTAGCCCCTAAACCCTACGACCCTAAGACCCTAAACCCTAAGAGCCTAAATCCTAAGCCCCTAAAGCCTAAACCCTACCACCCTAAGACCCCAAACCCTAAGCACCTAAACCCTAAGCCCCTGAACCCCTAGACAGGAGACGGCGAACCGCGAGGCCCGGCTGACCGGGGAGGTCCGCGCCTTCACAGAGAAGCTCTCGATCTGCCAGGCCGCCTTACATTAGGGGACAAAGAAGCACATAAGCATAAGCATTGTACTGGGATATCCCTACCATCATGGGCTTCCTTATAGGGGGGTTTATATGGGATATCCTTATCCTAATATTTGCTTATTAAAGGGGATCTCTGCAGTTCCTTTAAAAAGGCTCCTTTAAGGGGATCTCTAGGGTTCCTTTAAAGGGCTCCTTTAACTCAGGGTTCCATCAAAGGGCTCCTTAAAGGGGATCTCTACAGTTCCTTTAAAGGGATCTTTTGGGTTCTTTTTAAAGGGTTTTCGGGTTCTATTAGGGTTTGGGGTTTTCGAGGTTCAGGGGTCTTTGAGGGATCTCTACAGTTCCTTTAAGGTTTTTGTAAGGTATCTATGGAGGTGAAACTACCGAACAATTTCACAACGGCTGAAAGTTCCCTACCCAAACCACCCCGAATAACTCCTTATCCGAATACACCGCGCGGGCCCTGAGGCATGACCCTAAGGGTCCATGTACCCACCCATATGGGAGTTTGCGAAAATGAGGGGAACATAGTGGGGTCCCTACACCAAGGATCCTACTATTTGGGATGCAAGATGGGGGTCCCCTATTTTCGGAAACTCCTATTTAGTATATTCTTGGATCATCGATTACTTAAAGAGGGGTTACTCATTAAGGTTTAAAGTATTCATGTACTATGTGGGAATGTGGACCCTTGGGATGAAGCCTGGTCTGCAAGGCCACTGCAAAGACGAGTCTGCAAAACTTGCAAAACTGATGGGCTTCCTGGTTACCTCAGTCAAAAACTTATAGACTTTGTGATTCTCCCGCCAAGATTCAACACTTCTGATTGGGCTTACTTGGAGGTCCAATGGACTTAGTAAGTACAGTTATAAATACCTGAACTGGGGTTATAATTATAAGTAACCATAAGTATAGTTACCTATCTATAACCCCAGTTGCTAATTCCCATGAACCTTTAAGTAGGGTTCATGGACGAGCTTCTTGCCCTACTTTCCAGTTGTTGCCTTCAAGACACCTAGTAATCATATACTCTCTCAAATAGTAACTTACATAATTACTATCCGAAACCTAAGTACCTAATTATTGGGTCCCATATTCAGATCCTACGTCGTTTCAGTACTCCTTTATGGCCTATGTACACTCACCCTGGAAGACAAACATTTCAAGAAAATAGACGGATGGTACTTCCAGTTCCTAAGGAGAGTGGTAGGCATCAAAGCAGCATATTACTCCCGAATCACCAACAAAGCAGTTTGGCCAAAAGCGGAACAGCCCGTTCTCCCATCCCAAATAATACTACAGGAGCAGCTACAACAGCTCTACCAGCCTGGCTACTCCTCACAATGACCCTATTCATCACGTAATCTTCTCCCCAGGTTACAAAGATAGAGTAGGCATCCAAAAGAACAGCAAACGTGGTCCTCCCCCCCCGCACTGGCTAGGAATAGTATCGGATAAAGCTTTGGAGTTCTTCCAACAGGACGTCAAAACACAGCGCGGCTACTCCTCCCAGTTAAGAGTAGACTTCTTGGGTCTGAAGCAGTACCTTCAGAAACACCCCAGCTACTCCGCTCGCTTGGCGGCAGCGCCTACGCGCTTTGCACGACGATTTTCCCTTTACCATAACAGCATTGGTGGCGCATGGCGGTCGTAAAAAATTATTGGGTCCTTTGGACCCTTAGGGACCGTGTCTTGGGGAAGGCGGTGCTTGAACGTCAAAGAGCCTGCCTTGAGGACTTCTAACAGGAAGTCAAAGTAATGAACCCCCGAAAGAGGGTTTGGGGTTCAGGGTTTGGGACTTCTATCAGGAAGTCATGAACCCCTACAACAAGTAGGTTTTATACGGTCCAGGTGGTGGTTTACACCATGAATATTCGAACTTCGGCAGTGCTCATCTGCCAGGCGGACGTCAAGGAAGCCGATGCCAAGGCAAGCCCACCGCAGAGAAATGTTTGTCACGTTTTTGCAACCAATGCTGCGATTTGTAGTGGTGCTGTTGCAGCGATAGCAGTATGAAGCAGCATGCCGCGAAAGCTGAGAATAGTTTCTGCAAGGTCGCGGGGCAACTGGCTGAGGTGGCACGGCTCCAGCAGTCGGTGCTCATATGCGGCTTGGATTTGTTCAGCAACCCTGGTTACCCTCTAGAAGAGATGGTGTGCTTTTAGCATCGTGGTGTCCTTGCAGTTCTTAGGATGCCACCTTTGCTTAAGTAAGTTCAGGCCTCCGTGTTCAGATTCTAGCGTATCGTACTTAACGACCCAGAACAGTTCAGCGCTTAGTGTTTCGGTTTACATACGGTTTAGCCACGAGGAACACCCACCATGAAGAAATCCCAAGTCTCAAAAACCCTGAAAGTTCCTACAAGCCGCAAGCCCCCCAAACCCAAAACCCCTAAACCCTGAACCCCTAAAGCCCAAAACCCTAAACCCCTAACCCCTCTAAAGCCCAGAAGCCCTAAACCCCTATGAAGACCCGTAAACCCCTAAAGCCCTTGAAGCCCCCAGTCTGGGCACACCCTAGATTTAGGGTTTAGGGTTTAGGGTTTAGGGTTTAGGGTTTAGGGTTTAGGGTTTATAGAGCCTCCAATTCAAGCCTAAACCGTAACAGGGCATCGGGGAGTTTCCGAAAGTAGGGCACCCTGATAGAGTAGCCTAAATGGTGGGATCCTTATTATAATATATAAGGACCCCAAAATCAGGTACCCGTAGTTTTCGGAAACTGCCATCTAGGTTTTAAATCATTACCAGAGCCATTTTGAGTGTTCCTTATGAGTTGTCATTATCGTATACTGGGCCCCAAAACCCTGGTCTAATTAATTAAAGCCCCTGTACTACAGTAACTTTATAGTATCTCTTATAGACCTCCATTTCAGGAACCCTTTAGCGGATAATGAGCTCCAGGCCAGCAGCAACAGCGGGCCTCACAGCAGCTCACGCAAGTGTCACAGCTGTCGGCGGGAGCTTTGGCTGAGAAAGCGGAGGGTTTGGAGAGCACGAGGCTTTAAACTGTTGGGGTCTAGGGTTTAGGAACTTTTGAGCCCAAAGCCAGATATAAGCCATAAACCTCAAACTTCAACCCCCACAAACAATCAAATTCCAGATAAACAGACGGACGGATAGATCGGTTGATCTATATATGATCTATAGAATTGTAAAACGACGGACGCACGGACAGACGGATAGACGGACAGATTTACTTCATCTTTGTTTTTCATAGTTCGCTTTCGATGTGTTCATGTACCCCAGTGGGAAGTTGCCACCGCAATGACAGGAGATCAGCAGAAAACCCGGACCAATGGCACTCATACTGAGCATATTGGACACGGGATTAGAGTTTATGGCCAGGATATCGACTATAGTCTCCTTAGGATGTATTTTTGTGCATGTAAAACCCAAGAGAATATTAGAAACATTATCTTCATTTTTATCATGGTTCTAAGGGGGGTCATGGTAGACTGCTAGGCTTCAGGCTTTCCGTTCCAGCAAAGCTGGGGTATCAGTGCTTCGGGCCTTCACTCAGTCATAGGGACCCTCCGGGGGGTAGGGGGGGAGGGGGGTAGGGGACTATACTTCCTTAAATAGGCCTTAGTAGGTCCTTATTATGGGCATTAAGGCCCCCTACTTCCCCTACCCCCCTCAGGGTCCCTATGACTCAGCACTGCAAGGTTCAAAAGGAGTACCACATTTCTGGAAAGAAGCAGCTAGCATCCCTGTCTGCCGACGTGAGCCTGAGCCTGTCACCGAACACCGGAGTACCTTCCAATAATATTATAGCCTGTAGTGTATTAGCACTTCTCCGCTGTCGGATCCCCAGAAGTCACCGAACAAGGAGCCAAATTCAGAGAAGCGCGCGGACACGAAACCAAGGCAGCACCACCACGGTGGAACCGCTGTCGCCAGAACACCGGTATACCGGCCAGACACTTGTGCGCGCAATCCTGTAGAGCTTGGGACTTTTGAGGATTTAGCGTTTCGAAGGGGTGGTGGCATTGGAAGTTGGAGCTCAAGTCACCAGCGTGACATGCTTGGGTCTATCTTTTCAAGCAGCAACAGGCTGCTGGGTGCAAACCCTAAACCCTAAACCCCCCTAAACCCTAAACCCCGAAACCCTAAACCCCATGGACAGGAACCCGACATTGGACCCTGAACCCTCAACTTGGCGCTGAAGCCCCAGGCCCTGTTTAGTCCGTGAAACCGATGGCACTTAAAGGATCATGGGACTTAGTAACTGGGGTTATACATGGTTATACATAAGGGTAACCATACTTATAGTTACTTATAACCCCAGTTAAAGTACTTATAACGTTACTTACTAAGTCCTATGATCCTCCAAGTACTATAGGGTCCAAATAAGTACGTATACTATTGTGGGAGCTCCTGATTATCATTATAGTATAGTGGGCCCCAAACCCCTGTTCCGTAAACCCTGCACCCTGGCAGCGTAACATTCTAAGCTGAGTGAACCAAAACCTAAGGAATGCCGTGCTGCTGAGAAGGATCCAGGATCGTTTGCAGCGCGTAGAGGCCAGGGTTGAACCCTGCACCCTAAACCGTTTGAGGGTTTCCAGCAATGGCTTTCAAAGGCTTTGATTCATGGTTTAAAGGGTTTCCTTGTACGTGATTGTCAATTTTCCCAATAGAGGATCCTGCTCTGAAAATAGGATGACCAGCTTTTCTATCAAAGGATCATACCCTTAAAATTGGACAACTGGTTTTATGTAACGGAGGATCCTAGTTCGAAAAACAGGATACTCAAGCGATATGCATTCCCTAAGACTCCAATATCCCATAATTAACTTGGGTTTAAGGTTTTCCGTTTTAAGGGATGTTGGAGTCTCTGGTGTCAGGACTGCTGGCATGATTATGGTAGAGTGTATAGTCTAGGGTTTAGGGTTTAGGCCGTTTTGTCAATCAAGGTTTAAAGTTTAGGGGTTTAGGGCTTATATAAAATTTAGGGTTTAGGGTTTGAAGTTATCTTTTCGTGGAAGGGGGAACACGGCAGTTCTCTTGACTCTGCACGTTCCGACTCCATAGTGTCTGCCATACTTGGAGGCTTTGGGGACTTAGTAAGTACAGTTATTAGTACCCTAGTTGGGATTAGAAGTACATATAAGTGTAGTTACCTTAATTATGACCCTAGTTACTAAGTCCCTTGAACCTCCAAATACTGCTTGGGGGAGTAGCGGTCATGCAAAGCCTTCCTTCGCGGATCACTGTCAGCTTGCAGAGGACTCACGAGATCAGTTCCAACTCCACTTGGAGGAACGAATCAGACAGCCTCTTGGATGATCTACTTGCACATTTGGGTTGACTTGCCGATGTGGGGCTCAGGTTCAAGTAAGTAAGGGTGTAGGGTAAATCGGCACCTAGAGCGGGGAGTACAGCAACCTACCACACCATATTTTGTTAGGAAGGCATTTGCGACGTTTAAATTCGCAGCTTGGGCAGGACTAACCGTGAGCAGCTTTGGAAAGTATTGCTTGGAGGGTCACTGTACGTAAAAAGTCAGGTTATGCATACCTTGATTGCGTTTAAGTCATTGTAAGTACAACTACTGTCTTCTAACACCTAGTTATAAAAAACCTGACGGTGCTTTAGGTGGACAACCGCAGCATCCCACAATGGAGTCAATGGTTTGGGAGTTTTGCATCCGTTTAGGTGCGATAGGATTTGCGCGGCGGTGCTCTCAGATGAGACATCCCCTATGTAAACCTTAAACCCCTAAACTCCTAAACTCCTGAACCCTACGCCCTAAACCGCAGACCCTGTAATTTACCCTAAACCCCGAAACTCTAAAGGCCCTAAACCCTAAACTCCTACACCCCTAAAGGTTTAGGGTTTAGGGTTTAGGGATTATGGTTTAGGGTTTAGGGTTTAGGGTTTAGGGTGAACCCGGATTTGTGCTTGCGATGGCATCTGCTGCACTGCGCAGCCTTTATGACGTCTCCTCAAGTTGTTTATCCAAACGGTCCACGTTCCTTTAAGGGTTCCTTTAAAGGGTTCTATAAGGGTTCTGTAGGGTTTAGGGACTAGGGGTCCATGGTACCCAAATAATATATATATATATATATATACTTTGCCCTTAAAGTAGTCCCTGTATGGGTACTGCGGCTGTACGTCGCAAGCATGGAGTTCCCAAGCCGTCAGTCAGCACCCACAAAAGATGCCACATCCATGTTTCCGAACATTAGGGGTACCTTATTTTGGATTATGAGAAGGATCCTACTATTTAGGGGTACTATAATAGGGTCCCCTATTTTCGGAAACTCCCATGTAGCGATGAGAGCCGAGGCTGGAGAACACCTCCAATGCAGCAGAGATGAGGTGGGGGTACTTGTCGTTCGGGCACTGTTGCACGAGGAATTGAACTTTCGCTAAGATGTCGTTTGCGGGAACCTAATCCCTAAAACACGAAGCCCCAAACCCCTAAACCCTAAACCCTAACTATACTAGACCCCCAAAAGTTGGAAACCTGATAAAGGACAATTCGTGCTGGGATGCCCTATACATTACTCTTAAGGGTTGAAGCTATTGTGTTTCCAATTTGTGGGCTTCTATCATATACACATATGGTCATACCCTACTGTTTTGGGGTACCTACTCTTCCATGTACAAGATCCTGACCAAAAAATGAGGTATCCTAGAAAAGTGGGTAGTAGGGTATGACGCTCTAGGAAGGCCACTAAGCTCCCAAGATGACTCGACCCGAAACATCCCTAGCCTTGCACGCCAAACCCAGCCCCAACTCCTTATCTAAGACCCAGAGTAGGCCCTTATTCCCCTTTTAAGGGTCTAGGTTCCCTGATAACCCCCTTTAAACAAAACCGGGCACCCCTTACATTCGTTGGTTACTGTTAGGCCTAGTTATCACCTAGCCCTGAACTAATCTCCCTCCATCCCATTCCACAAGATTCGACGGAGTAAGCTTGAGGCGGAACCCTCAGCAGACACAATGACTGCGTAACTATATGGGGATTACTGTATGGGAGTTTCCGAAAATTAGGGGTAACTTATTTTGGGGGTCCTTAGAATTAGGACCCAGAGCAGGCCCTTATTCCCTTTTTTAGGGTTTAGGTTGCCCTATAACCCCCTCTAAACCAAAAAGGGCACGCTTTTTATTCCTAGGTTATTCTTAGGTCTAGTATAAGGACCCGTCGAAGGCTTAAGTATACTATCCAGGTATATGGACGACCCTTATGCCCTCAGCCCTGGATAGCACCCTTGTATACTTCTAGCACCTTGGGTCTAGGGGTTTTAGGGGTAGGTTCGGAAACTCCCGTATAGCATCCTTACTCATATGTTACGGCTTCTGGGCCCAAAGACCATACTATGTAAGACTTTTGGGCGCTTTTGAACCTTAGGGTATGGGGATTATCCTATATGGTTTATGGTTAGGTTCGTCCGTCGCAGTCGCCTGTGGCCCCGGCGCGGTCTTCGGACAGCTGCCCTTGCGAGTGGTGCCCGGCACAGAACCCCACTTAGAGGTTCATGGGACTTAGTAACTATAGGGTGATCATGAGGGTAACTACACTTATATGTACTTGTAATCCTAGTTAGAGTGCTTATAGCTGTACTTACTAAGTCCCATGAACCCCCAAGCAGTTACAAGCTCAGCTGCGACGCCTGCCACCGCATGCGCAGTGGCAAAAAGGCCAAACAAGTGCCGCGCTCCAGCATCGATCGGTGTTGAGTTGTACACACAGTGTTATGGAACCTTCATAAAGCCCGCTGCACACCGGAGAACTGGGTTTGTGCTTTCTGCCACTTGGCTGGAGGCATATCTGCCAAGAGTCGCGGCCTGCACCGCAGACCTCGTCGGCAATGTCTTCTTCTCACGGGACTCTGGCACTGTAAAGGGTATAGACCCTGGGGCCCTGGGGTACCGGTACCTATATACCCAAGTACGGAGTTTAGGGTTTAAGGAGCAGGGTTCAGGGTTTAAGGATCAGGCTTTAGGGTTTAGGGTTTAAGCATCAGCTTTTAGGGTTTAAGGATCAGGGTTTAGGGTTTAGGGTTTCAGGATCACGGTTTAGAGTTGCAGGCTTGTGCGAGCAAGGCGGCCGCCACAGGACTTTCGAATACTTCGTGGTGAAACTAAGCAGTTACTCTTTGTTTTCCCGGAACTTGCCTCAAACGGCATTCCATGCAATTGCGTCTTCTGAATCGGAAACCTCAACACCATACCAAAACCCTTGAACTCTAAATCCACGAAGCCCGAATCCCCAACCAGCTTGCCTAAACCCTGAACAAGACGCACCCTGAACCTTCCCTTAGTTAAAGAATATGTCTGCAATCATTATGTCAAGGATCCCTCCAGTATCCCGCCATAACTCATGAGAAATCCTTAATTAAAGGCATTTCCAACCAGGTCCAGCTCCAGTGCGACGCTGATGGTGAGTGCGGTTCGGTCATCGGTTGGCCCGCAGCTGGACGAGGTGGTCTGAAGGGTTGACCTAGCTCAATACAGGAGCCTTAACAGTTCCCAATACTATTTTGAGGGTGCATTACTGTAGTTAGAGTATAATGAGCCCAAAACCCTATGCCAATGACTAAGGCCCCTATGGTAGCCTGCCAAAGCCTTCGTTTTCGTCCTCGTGTCTTGTTACAAACCCGTAACACTTCATCGCACCCGATACAACCACTCTATGCGAAACAGTCAACGCCCTCTTCTGATTTAAATTCGCCGAACCCATTCCTAAACTCCTACAGAAACTATGGTCTTACAATAATTACGATGATTACTATTATTACTAATTGCTATTCCTCGTGAACCCTTAACAGGTGAAGACGCGGTTGGACCGGCATGAAGAGACTCTCCGCAGCTTGCAGCTGCAAATTTCGGGGCTCCTCGGATGAATTCCAGTCTTTCTTGTTGGGTTACGTGTGGGTTTTAGGTTTAGGGTTTGGGGTGTTTTCATGTAGGGGCAATCATCTGGCTTTTAGGTGGGCAGGATTTTAATGTGTTCCTGAAGGCTCTTAACTTGAAAAAAGTTTCCTTCCAGGTCGATTCGAAGAGTTGGACAACGGTGGCATTAGGGTTTGGGATTTTGACCTATAGCCTTTCGAGTTTTGTGTCTTGGGTTTGGGTTTTCAGGATTTGGGGTTCCGGGGTGTTGGCGGGTTTAGGTTTTTGCGGTTTGAGTGTTCGCCTTTCTGTAGACGGTCTGCTTGAGTTTGCTGGCAAAGGAACCCGTAGAGGAAACGCTAAAGGAACCCTTATAATACCCTCACCGGAACCCTTATAGTACCTATGGCAGGTATCCCTAATTGACCTTTGAAGGTAATGTGGCGGTCGGTTTAGTACTAGGGTACCCCCCCCCCCCCCCGACCAAAAAGTTTTGGTCTCTTTAATTTGGAACCGGTAGCCCCGGACAGGGGTCAGGGGTCTGAGTGGGGCTCAGGGTCTGGGTGGCTTTGAATATTTAAGTAAATTAGAAGGGGGTTGCGGGGTCGCAGCTAGGGTCTGGGTGTCATGGGATAGGGGTTAAAAAAAAATTAAATAAGGATCAAAAAAAAATTAAATAAGGATCAAAAAAATTAAATAAGGATCAAAAAAAATTAAACGGGTATCCGCGAAAGGAAGGCGAAAAAGGAAGGAAAGAAAGACAGAGAGAGAGGACGAAAGAAAGGAAAACAGAAAGAAAGAAAGATAGAACGAGAGAGAGAACGAAAGAACGAAAGTAAAAACGAAAGAAAGAACGAAAGCAAGAACGAACCAAAGAAAGAACGAAGTAAATCAAACCAGAAAGAAAGCAAGAAAGAAAGGGAGTATGCGATGAACAAAGAAAGAACAACAGAAAGAAAGAAAAGACATGAACGAGCGAACGAAAGAAAGAAGTCCAGAATAAAAAAGCAAAGTTGGAAAAGACGAAAGAGAAAGAATATGAAAGAATCACAGAAACAAAGATACAAGCAACAGGATACTACATAGTCCAATCGAATTTACCATAATATCGTAATGTACCGTAACATAATATAACATAATGTAACCTAATGTTATAAAATATACTACATATTATGTTGTAAATATACACGCTGTATTGTACTATGTTACAATGTACTACACTATAAACTAAGATGTTGTTTTGTTCTATGTCATCTTCTGTTATATTGCATTGTTGTATTTTTAGTATGCTATTATATGCTATAAGAAGCAAGGTTCTGTTATGTCAGAAAATGTCACACCATTTTTGTGTTGTCGAACCATCTTATGTCGTTCTTCTGGTTTACTATGTTAGAATGCTAACGGAAGAAGAGACACGAACAGGCACGGAAGAACAAAACACCCGCCGCCGCGCTTTTCGAGACGTGCAAGCTTGATTCAAAGAGTGTTGTCGAAGCCCATCATGTGAACGTTGTCTCTGCAAATGGGGGGGCTGCGCCCCCCCCAACCCCCCCGCTGTTTTAAGCCGTGCAGGGTTGCTTTGAAGCATATGCCTTTAATTGAAACCCAGCAAATGAGGGCGTCTCCGCCCTTGTAGATACATCCTGAACCAGAATCGCCAAATGAGGGGCGTGTTTAAGACAGATGATGAAGCGGAACACCAGCAACAGCTACAACAGGAAATCCGTCCTAAATGTGAAATTGTAAGGAAAATTTGATCTTCCCGAGGAACAACCATATGTTGTCCTTCTGAAAACCTGAAGAAATGACACGAACGCCATAGGTAATAGGAAAATATGTTTTTCCCTACGAAAAATTCAAGGACAACTTAGGGAAATACCACGGAATCCGCAGGAATATCGTGTTTTCCAGAGGAAAAACCAAACAGATCCTAAGGAAACAAAAGAAAATCCATAGGAAAAAACATTGTTTTCCCTTGGAAAAATTCAGGAATTGCTGTATTTTAAGTGATTTAATTTCTTTTTGATCCTTATTTTATTTTTTTTTGATGCCTCTGCCCCAGGAAATGCTGTATTTTGAGTGATTTAATTTTTTTTGATCCTTATTTTAATTTTTTTTGATCTTTCCATTTAATTTTTTTTGTACTACACTATAAACTAAGATGTTGTTTTGTTCTATGTCATCTTCTGTTATATTGCATTGTTGTATTTTTAGTATGCTATTATATGCTATAAGAAGCAAGGTTCTGTTATGTCAGAAAATGTCACACCATTTTTGTGTTGTCGAACCATCTTATGTCGTTCTTCTGGGTTAGAATGCTAACGGAAGAAGAGACACGAACAGGCACGGAAGAACAAAACACCCGCCGCCGCGCTTTTCGAGACGTGCAAGCTTGATTCAAAGAGTGTTTTCGAAGCCCATCATGTGAACGTTGTCTCTGCAAATGGGGGGGGCTGCGCCCCCCCCAACCCCCCCGCTGTTTTAAGCCGTGCAGGGTTGCTTTGAAGCATATGCCTTTTTTTGAAACCCAGCAAATGAGGGCGTCTCCGCCCTTGTAGATACATGCTGAACCAGAATCGCCAAATGAGGGGCGTGTTTAAGATAGATGATGAAGCGGAATACCAGCAACAGCTACAACAGGAAATCCGTCCTAAATGTGAAATTGTAAGGAAAATTTGATTTTCCCGAGGAACAACCATATGTTGTCCTTCTGAAAACCTGAAGAAATGACACGAACGCCATAGGTAATAGGAAAATATGCTTTTCCCTACGAAAAATTCAAGGACAACTTAGGGAAATACCACGGAATCCGCAGGAATATCGTGTTTTCCAGAGGAAAAACCAAACAGATCCTAAGGAAACAAAAGAAAATCCATTTTTCCCTTGGAAAAATTCAGGAATTGCTGTATTTTAAGTGATTTAATTTCTTTTTGATCCTTATTTTAATTTTTTTTTGATGCCTCTGCCCCAGGAAATGCTGTATTTTGAGTGATTTAATTTTTTTTTGATCCTTATTTTAATTTTTTTTGATCTTTCCATTTAATTTTTTTTTGATCCTTATTTAATTTTTTTTTGATCCCTCACCCGGCTTTGATTAATTAATTAAGACAATTAAGTAAACAATTAGAGGGAATCGGGAGTCTCGGGGTAGAAAGCCTACAAAACCTTGAGATTCCTATCCTGTAACCTTAGGAAAGCCCTCCTAATCCCCTTAGTAAGCCTAGAAAGCCTTGAGATTCCTGTCCTGAACCTTAGGAAAACCCTTCCTAACCCCTTAATTAGTAAGCCTAGAAACCTTAGGAAAGCCTTCTTAACCCCTCAGCAAGCAAGGAAAGCCCTTCTTAGCCCCTTAGAAAGCCTACAAAACCTTGAGATTCCTATCCTGTAACCTTAGGAAAGCCCTCCTAATCCCCTTAGAAAGCCTAGAAAACCTGAGATTCCTGTCCTGAACCTTAGGAAAGCCCTGCCGAGCCCCTTAGAAAGCCTACAAAACCTCAGGGCCAGGGTTTTAGGGTTTGGGTGGGGGCTTCAGGTGTTAGGCTTAAGTATGCCTAGTTTAGGTCTTCAGGGCCAGGGTTTTAGGGTTTGGGTGGGGGCTTCAGGTCGTGGCTGCCTTAAGATTGACCATCAGCAAACAGCACAGCCCCGCCCCCATAAAATACCCCCAGCCAAAAAAAACGCATTAATTAGACCACCCCAATTTGGGGCGACCGGTCGGAATTAGCCCCGGAAAAAACGCATTAAAAGAGCCCATATTCCTAAACCGACCGGCACATTACCCTTATAAACCCTTAAAGGAACCCTTACAGCAAAGACACAAGTCCCCCCCCTGCAAAAACAAAAACTTGAAGCTACCAGACGCCCGAGTTGGAATCTTCAGCCTCGGAACCCTGGATCGAGACTTCATAGGTGCCGACAAACCCACCCCCCCCCCCTCGCCCCCCTCCCAAAAAAAGGCTAAGGGTTTAGGTTTAGGCTTCCTATACCCGGTAGCATGCCAATTAATTTCTTTGCATTCTGCACCGTCTGCACCTTGAAGCTTCTTGATCGTGATACTGTCTGGCCTAAACCCCAACGTTCAACCACGAACACTTCAAGCCCTTCAACCCCGCCTAAACCCCATGAAGTCCGGCACCATGATATCCGCACGCTCAGTGTCCGATCTAAACCCTGCTTGGACGGATCGTAGTACGACGTAGAATGTATGGCCTGTAAGGGCTTTTGGGGGGTTTTCTGCAAAGGGACTACACGGGCTCTGGAAGGGGCTACAAGCATTCTATAGGTTTTTAGGGTTGTGGGGACTTCGTCAGTAAGTACGTGTGTTGGGGGCTCTCAGCAAGAATAAGCATATAGTTCCCATATTTACAACCCGAACTACTCGGTCCCATGACTTTATGCGTGATAAAACCCTCAACTTTCACTGCCCTGGAGCCCAATATGTGGGAGGAGTGCAGCATGTTTTTTTGTGATCAGTTACGTACAAGCCCAAAACTCCGGAACCCTTGACCCGAAACTTCACAGTTCCTCAAAGAATACTCCTGCAACACTACTATTTGCTTAAGAACCCCCAAAAAATAAAAAATAATAATCCCTATAAGGAATATTTTTTTTATTTTTTTGGGGGGGTTCTTAAGCAAATAGTAGAACATGTGATGAGCCGTTGTAGGACCCTAGCATGCCAAAGCACTGAGCTCGGTCGGATCCCTGCAACCTACACCTCAAACTGTCCTTCAACCCTAAGCCGCTAAACCCGAAAACGGGTTTGGGTTTAGTGTTTTTCTCCTAAAGCCGAAACTGTCAAGCCTAAGCCCCTACCCTCTACAGCCCCAAACCCTCGAGTCTTGAAATTCCGAAACCCGAAACCGAAGCCCCCAAGGCGAGCGATCCACCAGCCCACTCGCGTCGAGCCGGTGACCACTCGGGCACAGGCCGAAAGTCCAGAAAGCACCCCGGTGGGATTGTTAAGCTTACATGCCTTTTGCACGGGGTGTTTGAGGCCCTATAGGGATACGTGTGATTATGGTCCTTTCTGGGGTCCTTAATATATCACGGCACCTAATATTTAGGGTGGCCAAAATGGAGCCATAATTTCGACAACAACGCACTGCTTTCTTTCTGCCTTTTCGACAAGTCATAGTGCAGGGTCGATTGCGCTCATGTGAGCTTGAACCTTGATGTTGCTACCCTTTAGTAGCCGAGTGGATACACTTCACACATTTTGGGATAAGATTACCCACTATAAAACCACAAAAGTGTACATTTGTTGGGGCTTATGAACTCAGCAACAAAGCTACGTTATGCTATTTGCCATGTGTTGTGGTGGTGGTTGGTTAGGTTCCTGAGACGTACACTTGTGCCCTTCTTATTTCAGGGGCCCCTTCTTAAAGCCGAGTAGTAGGAAAGAGGGCACCCGAATCATAAAGGGGCCACTCAGGAATTTAGCATTGGCGTAATTGAAGGGGAAGTCCACTAACCACCCTCGACCTTAAACCCTAAACTTTATGTAAACCCTATAGACCCCCCAAGTACGCTCGAATGTATCCCAAACAATCACTATTAAGGGCCATACGGGCTCTACTAAAGGGCCCCTGAGAAGTTTTGGTAAAGCCTCAGCCACCAGACCTTACGAGCACAGTCCCAGGTCCTAGCAGGGAGCGATTCGATGCACGCCTCAGCAGATTGGAAGACCCTGGGCTATTCAGGGTATTGGGGTGTCAGGGTTTAGGGTGTCGGGTTTTGGGTTTAGGGGTGCAGAGGGGTTCAGGGCTTCAAGGGTTTTGGGGCGGGTTGAGAGTTTTTAGGGTGTATATGGAGGGAGTTCTGAAATTGTTGGTCCCGCACGTAAGGGGTCTTTAAGGTCAGGATCCTACAAGTATTGTATTGAGGCTATCTAGTGCTATATTGGGAGCCCTGAACCTCAACCTCTCATGTTCGCAACACCCAGGTGCATGTGCTTTTTAGCTATGTAGCTACGAGAAGAAGGTTATCATGGAGTGCCTGCCACAACGTCCTCACCCGTAACGATCATGGAATCATGTCCCAACCGGCCATCCTTACTGTGGTTGTTCGGGGTATGATTCCCTAGTCGTAGTATATCTGGACCCGCCGGGGATGTTACACCGCTTACACCGCATATCCTGTGGAGTACGCACGTGCCAGCAATGAGACTCCTGTGCAAAAAAACACCTGCTTCGCACATGCGATGGCGGGGATGACGACATTTGTGTTGGCGGGGCTTAGCCTAATCCCCAAGTCTAAACCCTATATCCAAACCCCAACCCTAAACCCTAATCCCCAAACCCTAAACCTGGTTAAAGTGAAGGGAAGAAATACCAGCAACATGAAAGAGGAAGGTGCGCATGACTTGAAATTTCCCTCACGAGTAACAACATGTCAACTCCGGGCGCTGTGGAAAACGACAAGGTCATCAGTGTGAACATGACTTGGTTGAAAGATCCCGGCAGGACTTACCATTGCCAGATTTGTGTTTATCGAAAACGCACGCCAGGTCGGAGCAATCGTCGTTGTTAGTGCCTGGTTCTGTTGCAAGATCATAAAACTGTAATATAAAGTCAGCAAAAGCAAAGAAGCAGAGGAGCAGTCATACTATCACAAATAGTCAAGCCATAAGGCCTCGCGGACGGAATCCTTGGGTCTACATACGCGAACTGGTCACAAAACGTTTTACCATTATCATCGTTCATGTCGTCAGTAGCGCCATCAACAAATGCGCCGACTTCATCATTATCCAACATCTCCGTCATCTGCATCACTGAGGCCATCACCACCATCGGCATCATCACAATCATTGTCCTCATCATTACAGTCCTCATCATCGTGATCCTCATCATCGTGAGATCCGACGGAATGAATTGAACTGTTGACACCAAGACCTCGCCGACGAGGCAAAACCGAAAGCCCGAAACCAAACCTTGAACCCCAAAGCCAAATATCGAAGCCGCGCAATCGCAGATCCTACAACCTTCACTCTAGGTCTTTTATCGAGCCAAGGATTCTTAATCAAACCTGAACACGCATAGCAGATGCAGTAGATATGTGGGCAGCATAGGTTTTCCCCCATTTGGGTATGTAGACGCTTTGGGAAATCCCGAACTCAAACCCCTTAGCCCCCAAATCCTAAAGCCCTCAGCCCCAAACGCTTGAGACCTTCTCGACCCCCAGTGTCGAGCCGTGAATTACCCTAAGGGTCCATGTACTCGTATAATATATACTTTGGCCTTAAAGTACTCCCTATATCGATACATTGGACCCAAAGTATACACTATTTGGGTACATGGACCCTTTGGGTTAACGGAGCCCTAGAATCCGAGGATCTCTTCGACCAGCTCCCGACCACTCAGAGTGTCGAGAGCAGCGGCCTCGAGTTGAGCAGTCTTCCGGCGTCCACGGCGCCGCCGAGGCTTTGCAGAGACGATCCCCAACGCCCTCCAAAAGCCAGGGTACTAGGCGCATGTGTAAGTAAGTACATAATACATGCACATCTATATATATATATATATACACACACATATTTGTATATTTATATCTATACTGTAACATGTTGTGTGTATATACATACATACATACATATATATATATATATGTATATCTGTTTATATACATACGTATGTGTATGTACATACATACATATGTACACACTCATAAATACATGTTTTTGCTTATGTGTATTCATCCATTCTCGGATGTATGCATGCATGCATGCATGCATGCATGCATGTATGTATGTATGTATGTACGCATGTATGTAGCTTGCTAGCAATGTTTTTGTCATACCTGCTTAGAGAGTGGTGACCTCGGCATGGAATGCCAGACCGGCTCACAGTATACGGCTCTCACAACAGTATATGACATCTGTATACTATGTGAGAATGCTCCATATTGTTTAATTGTACTTGAACACATGTTAGCTTACCGATTTCCACTCCCGCACTCCCTTTATGTTTGTCCAAGTCGGGGTACCTTGGTCTAACCTTTCCTTCTTAGCAGTCACAGCGATGGCTGTGCACCTCTAATATTTGCTGACTCCCATGATCCTTCACACTCTAAAGGTAGAGATCCCTTACAGAACTTGTATAGGTCAAAAGCCCCTTATGGAACCCTTCAAGATGTCCCTTCTCAGGAACTCCACCATGATGCTCACTTTGAACTGGGTGGATGAGCACTCGGAGTCTGCGAGCTCTGAGAACATTCGAAGTGCGCTGAGGGAGGTCCCCGTAAATTTGGTTCGCGTGGACACCCTCCCTGAGGGCCGCGGAGCACTGGGTGCACAGGGCCGGGGCACTGTGTGCTGGCTTCTAGGTCTCTCAGTGGGCCCTCTTTTTCTTTGTTTTTTACTTTTTGTCGTCTTGAAATTCCTTGACTTAAAGTTCCTTGTGAACCGACCTGATACCATAAACGGAGCCCATTTCTGTTCTCGGGCTACTTGGGTTCCTAGGCTACTTGGGCTCCTGTAGGCTACTTGGGTTCCTAGGCTTGCATCCACGGACACGCCGGCTGCAGAGACAGCTCTTCGGCGTCAGCTCACGGATCCTGGCAGTGCCTTTGTTATAGTTGGGTAACATTTTACATTTTTATGGGTACTTAAACCCTAAACCCTATAAGCCCTACAAACCCTATAAACCCTATAAGCCCTATAGACCCTATAAACCCTATAAACCCTACAAACCCTATAAACCCTTTAAGCCCTATAAGCCCTTTAAGCCCTATAAACCCTAATTTTGTAATCCTATCCCAACCATGAACCCAAAGGCTCCATGTACCTTTATAGTAGATACTTAAGCCTTAAAGGGGTCCCTATGTTGGTACTTTAAGGCCTAAGTATCTACTATATGGGTACATGAAGCCTTAGGGGAACAAGGTGCGTTGCGGCGCCTCCTCCCGGGTCTGGTCGCTGAGAGCTCTGCCGTGCCTTAAACTGAAATACTGTGAGGTTCAGGGGACTTAGTAACTAGGGTCCCTTTAAAGGGTTCTATAGGGGTTCCTTAAAGGGATCTATAGGGTGTAGGGCTTAAGCTTCCATACTTTGAGGTTCATGGGACTTAGTAACTAGGGATATAACTATGGGTTCCTTTCAAGGGTTCTATAGGGGTTCCTTAAAGGGATCTGTAGGGTTTAGGGTTTAGGGTCTACTTAGAGGTTCATGGGGCTTAGTAACTTAAAGGGTTCCTTAAGGAGCTCTTTAAAGGGTTCTATAAGGGGTCTAGGGTGGTTTAGGGTTCAGGGTCTACTGCGGGGTTCATGGGACTTAGTAGCTAGGGTTACGAGGGGCTCCTTTTGCGGGTACTATAGGGTTCTAGAAAGGGATTCCCTGTAAGGGTTTTGGGTTTAGGGTCTACCTGGACCTGAAGGAACATGGGACTTAGTAACTAGGGTTATAATTAAGGGTCCCTTTAAAGGGTTCTATAGGGGTTCCTTGAAGGGATCTGTAGGGTTTAGGGTCTAGGGTCTACTTAGAGGTTCATGGGACTGAGTAACTAGGGTTATAAAAAGTAACTGGACTTATAAGTAGTTATAACGCCAGTCAAGGTACTTATAGCTGTAGTTACTCAGTCACATGAACCTCCAAGTAACCTTTTGTTTTCGGAAGGCTCTTATTGGAAACTTGGAAACCTGAATGTATATAGAAGATCTTATAGGCACTTCTTGTGTGTATACATATACATTTATTGATACACATAGATCCCATATATATATATATATATATATATATATATATATGTAGGTAGATAGATAGATAGATCTTATGGGGACCTACAACAAAACGTAGGTTTTGGTAGTTCAAGGTGGTCCCCGCGCCGTTGGCAGCGCTTGCTGTGGGCCATGCCCGGCAGTTGAGTGCCCGTGTGAACAACTTGGAAGATGCACAGAGACAGCTCGCTGACAATCTCACGAGCGTCGAGCGGCAGGTGGGGGCCTTTCCAAAACGGGCTCTATTCTGTAGTCTATGGGAGTTTCCGAAAACAGGGGACCCTAATATAGTACCCCAAATAGTAGGATCCTTATTATAGGGACCCCCATATAAGGTACCCCTAGTTTTCTGAAACTCCCCTATGCCCTGTGATTAATGAAGACGCATGTGTTGTTTATTGGATACCCAACGCAGCGCCTTGCACCTCATAACCCCTCAGGCCCTGAAACCCTCACTCAACCCTAGAACCCTAAACTTAGGATGTCCTTAAGGGGGGGTGGTCCAAGGGGGGTAGGTAACCTAGTAATCCCCATTATTCCCCAATACTCCCTAAGCTTCCCTAAGGTTCCCCAAAGCTCCCTAGTACCCTCCCCCCTTGAACCACCCCCCCTTAAGGATCCTATAATAAACCCCGAAGCCCCCAAAACCCTCAACTCTAACCTCCCTAAACTACTAAACCACTCAACCAACCCCTAAACCCCTGAACCCCAAAGCCTGAACGAGGTTCTGAGTATGGAGGGCCGTCTTGCTATGCTGCAAACCCTGAAGATCACTAAACCCTACAAACCTTAAGCCCCTAAACCCCTGAACCTTAAGCTTTGCACCCTGAACGAGGTTCTGAGCATGGAGGGCCGTCTTGCAGGCAGTTTGGGCCTCACTGCACCCCTCCAGCGCAGGGGCGACTCGCGAGGTGCCGGCGGTCAGTCGGAGCCCCTCGTCGGGTTTAGGATCTAGGGGGTTTAGGGTTCTTAGGTTCAAAACACCTAACCTTTAAACTTTTGGATGCTTATAGTTTAGTAGGAATCGGAATGTTTAACCTTGTTTTTCTGTGGCTTATTGGGGTAGTGGGGGTTTATTTAGGGGGTTTAGAGTTTAGAGGATTTAGTTTAAAGTTTTAGACGATTTAGTTTGGGCCGTAGGGACAAAGGGCATTCGGGTTTGGGGTTTTAGATGGTTTTTAGGGTTGAGGGATTTTTTATTTTTGTTTACGACTGTGGGGAGGCTAGAGTTTATTTATGTTTAAGGGCGCTTACTGTAAGGGCTTCAAAGGCCAGGTTTATGTCTGCATGCGGGGTAGTTGGTGGGTCCAGGGTGTTTGTGTGCAGTATAGGGGCTTAAATAAATACCAACATTGTTGTGGTACTCCTTATTATAGTTGCAGTATACATTGCGGATCCTACTTCAATTTGAGGTAGATTCATTGATTAAGGGAGTTTGCAAGGTCTGGGTGTGTAGTGTTTAGGGTTCTGCGGAGAGATGGAGAGAGTCAGGGACAACGAGAGAGAAGGAAACCACAAGAACAGCGGCAGCAGAGAGAGACAGAGGACTGATCGATGGAAAGATGCAGAGAAGGAGATAGGGGAAAGAGAGAGAGAGAGAGAGAGAGAGAGAGAGAAAGAGAGAAAGAGAGAAAGAGAGAAAGAGAGAAAGAGAGGCAGAGAGAAAGAGAGAAAGAGAGAAAGAGAGAAAGAGAGAAAGAGAGAAAGAGAGAAAGAGAGAAAGAGAGGGAGAGAGAGAGAGAGAGAGAGCGAAATAGAGGAGCAGCAGAAGTGAGACTGGCAGTGAGCATGAGGTCCTCTCCCCTGAATTTGAGCAGCATCGGCCCACCTGCGCACGGACGCCGAGATCCCGTCGGAAGCGGCCGGAGCCCATCGGACCGCATCGATGCGGACGAAGACGATGCCTCGGTAGACTTCGATTCCGCCTTCAACGAGACTGCAGAGGCTAGCCGCCGCAAGGAGGACGGGCAACAGAATGTCGTGTTGCAGAGTGCGTGGTTTAGAAGTCGTAACCCAGGGCAGAGCCAACTCTAAGACATGTTATGATAGCCTCAGTACCGTTTCGTAGTGCATGATTGTCTAGACACAACTTACCGGCCAAAGCTGTCACAAGACAGGGCCCATGCGGGCGACCCATGTGCTGTTGCTGTTGTTGCTGTTCCTGTTCCTGTTCCTGTTCCTGTTCCTGTTGTTGCTGTTGCTGTTGCTGTTGCTGTTGCTGTTGCTGTTGCTGTTGCTGTTGCTGTTGCTGTTGCTGTTGCTGTTGCTGTTGCTGTTGCTGTTGCTGTTGCCGTTGCTGCTGTTGTTGTTGTTGTTGCTGTTGTTGTTGTTGTTGTTGTTGTTGTTGTTGTTGTTGTTGTTGTTGTTGTTGTTGTTGTTGTTGTTATATCTTGCGGCCGAAAGAGCAAGCTTGTTTACAGAGAGCTGAGCATGCCAAAAGGATACACCTCTCCGTTTTCTTATGATCACATAGTCTGGTCTTGGCAGGCTCATCCAAATTCTCAGCCGTTCAGCTCAGGGTTCAGGAGAGTACACAGTCTTCTCAGCATGTAGCTCGTAAATGCTTTGTGCCTAGCGCTGCAAATAGTGGGATATGTTGGATACCGCCCTATCTGGTGCCTGTTGGTATGCGAGTGTTTCTCAGAATTAGGGTCCCTGTTTGGGTACCCTAAATATTAGGTGCCGTATTATACCAGGGACCCAAAAAGGGACCATAATTTTGACAACCACCCTTATAGATCCTTACTTTTTTAGAGAACTACCCTTATAGTGCCTTATAGAAACCATAATAGATCCCTTTAAGGACCCCACCCATGTGACCCAATCTCCCATTGCATGTGTAGCTGGACTGTTGGCTCTTTCTTGGAGGCTGAAGTCGGGAGTTTCACAAAATAGAAGGCCGTAAGCGTATGTGGGGGGTTGTCAATATTAGGGTCCCTTTTTGTGTCCTTATTATAATGCGGCACCTCAGATTTAGGATATCCCAAAAAGGGACCATAATTTTGACAACCACCCATGTAGTTTAGTAGGACTCTTGAGTACAAGGGGGTAAGCCCGAGACGCAGGAACAGCGGCATGCTGCCGAGCAGGCCTGGGTTTTGGAATACCATACTTCCAAGGGTAAAAGGAGGGACCCTTAATAAGGACCCCTAGGTATATAACCTTAATATAACCTTAATATAGCCATTATATACGCATTATATAGAGTAGGGGTCCCCATTAACAGTCCCTCCTTCTCCCCTGTGAATACTCTACCCTTGTTTGTTGGACTTGTTCCTAAAACGAACCAAACCCCTAAACCAATCTCCTACCCTGAACCCTGCACCCCTAAACCCTAAACCCTAAGCCCCTTAAACAACAAAAAACTAAACCACTAAACCCAAAACCCTCCTAAAGCCTAAGCCCCTAAACCCCCAAACCCCTAAACCCTGAACCCCTAAACCCTAAACCCCTTAACCCTAAACCCATTGTTATTTCAGAGCCAAGAGGTTGCACAAGTGGAGCGCGAGCGTCGACGAGCGGAGGAGGAGTTCGAGCGAAAGCGACAGGAACAGGCCGGTTCCCAAAGTTTATGTGGCGGACCTTATAAATCCTACGGGTTTTGAGGACCCTTATTATGATTTCCTTACATAAGTCTTTAAAAAGGCCGGCATTTCGGATCTCAGATAATTGGGTTTTGGGGTTTGGGTTTAGGGTTTAGGGGTTTAGGGTTTGGGATTTAGGGTTTAGGGTTCAATGGTTAAGGGTTTAGGGTGTTGTTGGGGGTTTGGGGTTTCGGATCTCCCCTGGGCCCAACATGGCCCGACCAGTTTAATAAGCGGCCTGCAATGGGGCCTGGGTTTATGAGTATGGTGCATTTGTTGTTATACCAACATTTGCGATGCATGCGTGCATATATACATGCTATTACTCACAACGACGCAACATTCTGTTAAGATATGAATGAAAGCCGCCCCGTGACAGTTCCCCCTGTTCCTAAAGCCTAGACTCTCAGGCCGACAGGGCCCTGAACAAAAAGGAAGTAATATGGGTGCTCAAAGAATTATCAATACTATTGTGAGTGTTCCTTAACATGGTTATAGTATAATGGGCCCCGAAACGCTATTCGAATCATTAAGGCCGCTATGTCGGTGGTGATCAAAATTAGGGTCCCTTTTTGGGTCCAGATTATAATACGTCACCTGTTATTTAGGGTACCCAAAAATGGACCCTAATTTTGACAGCCACCCATGTATTCCAGCCCCTCAGAGCAGGCCGATGCTGAACGGCGCCGGGCAGATGCTGCCCGGAAGGAGCGAGAAGAAGCGGAGGAGAAGCGGCAGCTTGGCTCGTGATTTCGGGTGTAGGGTCGAGGATTCCGAGCTTACCTTAACACCAAATAGCCGTACCCTTTTTAAGGACTTAGACAAGGAAATCATATTAAGGAACCCTAAAAAGGTAGGATTCTTAGGGTCCAGGCAGAGTTTCAACAGCGCGAGTAAGAATAGCAGTATACTAACAGCAGCAAGACTACTTAGAAAAGCAATAATAACAACGATGACAGCATATTCACCTTGACATATACTGTACGTAAACTGCACCCCTGTCAATGCCCAAGTCCGGCAAGCTTCAAGAACTCAGAAAAGTAATGTTGTTTTGATGAGTGCCTCTCTCTCTCGCTACATGTATGTATACATATGTTTATATTCATATGAGCGTTGTTCTTTTTGGGGGGCTCTTGTGACAATATTAGGAGGGCGATTAGCGAAAACTCGGTCGCTTAAAAAAGTGCACACCCTTTCGATCGCGCGCAAGGGCCAGCGCAAGCTATGCGCAAGGCTTGTTGATTCAAGAGTGATACTCAGCAGCGTTGTATGTAACCCCCCTAAATCCCCCGTGAACCCTATAAGCCATAAACTCTCTAGTCAAAAACAAACTCTATAGTTTAAATAAAACCCTAAACCCAAACCAAGGACGTTCCGCTTCTGGAGTAAGCGCTCTCGTTCTTATATTCCCAAAGGCTCCAATATTGAAAAAAATCAATCTCACGCTTGATTTTTTTGCAAAATCAATCTTCTATTGAAAACAAGGATTTTTCAATAGCGGTTCTCTTGTGCACTCATGCCAAAACACATCGTTTCAATGAATTTTCTATTGATTTTTATGAAACTCAAAAATCGAGGGTTGAATTCTCTATTGAAAAAATAATTTCCTCTATTGATTTTATAAAAACGGTTTTCCACCTATTGATTTCGCTATTGATTTTTTCCCGACATGCTGGGTGTTTCGCTTCTCGATGCATGCATCGGCCGTGTGATCTACTGGACACTTTTGATCGGTGCTCATGCAAGGACAAACACTTTTGGGTCTATGTTGTGTCTGGGCAGACCATGATTCGTTATAGTTTGCAAACAAGACATGTTTGGGTTGTGTGTAGATGTCTTCTAAGTTACAGTTTAGACAGGGGTGCATGTCTGGGCAGACAGAACAGTTTTGGGCTGTGTCTGGACAAACAGGTTTGTGTTATGGTTTGAATAGAGTTGCATGTCTGGACAGACAACATTGCTTTGGGCTGTGTCTGGACAGACACTTTTTCGTTGTGGTTTAATTAGCATGTCTGGACAGACGAAATAGTTTTTGGGGTGGTGTCTGGACAGACAGTTTTGTGTTTTAGTTTTGGATAGGTTTGCATGTCTGGACAGACAACAAAACATTTCTGGGGTGTGTCTGGACAGACAGTTTTGTGTTTCAGTTTGGATAGGGTTGCATGTCTGGACAGACAAAATATTTCTGGGCTGTGTCTGGACAGACAGTTTTGTGTTTTAGTTTGGATAGGGTTGCATGTCTGGACAGACAAAATAGTTCTGGGCTGTGTCTGGACAGACAGTTTTGTGTTTTAGTTTGGATAGGGTTGCATGTCTGGACAGACAAAATATTTCTGGGCTGTGTCTGGACAGACAGTTTTGTATTTTAGTTTGGATAGGGTTGCATGTCTGGACAGACAATTTTGGGGACAATCTTGTTAGGTTTAAGTAGGGTCGCATGTCTGGACAGACAGAACCGTTTTGAGTCATGTCTGGACAGACAGTTTAGTATTACTAATTATGGTTTAGATAGGGTTGCATGTCTGGAGAGACACAACAGTTTTGGGTAATGTCTGGACAGACATGGATGTTTGCTTGTTGAAACATGGACAGGCTGTGTGGAGTTGTGCTTGCTAGGCACTGTGGAATCAGGGGCATCAGGTCTTGAGAGGAACAGAAGATTTGAGATGGTGCCTCAGTTTGGCTTACGGCTGTGGAATCTAGATATCCCGAGAGGAACTGGTTCATACAGGCAGGCACAGCCAATTGAGAATTAAATACAAGATGCCTCAGTTTGCTTGGGTTTATCACTTTGGATCTAGATCGCTTGTAGGTCCGAGACATGGCCGCCAAAGGCGGAGCTCGGAGGCTCAAGGTGCCGCCCACGGACCTGGGGCACTTGGAGGACCTGCTGGCCGACGTTGTGAAAAAGGAAGGCGACTTCAACTTTCGGTCCTACCGTTCCGTTCTGCGAACCCAGGCCAGAGCACGGGAGCATGCAGTCCATGTTGGGTATTAGTCCTTCCATGCCTGCTGACACATGCAAAGAACTCTTGCACGCAGCATGACTTGAACCCCTAATCCTGTGAGCACCTGCACGCAGGCGGTGGTCGGCTCGGACTTGGCAGTTTTGACGACCTTCATCGAGAAACTGATGCTGGCACAGCCGATGTTGCTCTTCAAGTATCAGGATCTGAAGTGTGTCTACCAGAAGCTCGTGATGACCTTTCCGTGCCTTAAGGAGAACTACGCCGGGTATGACAGCTGTTCAATCGCGAAGAAGCTGGCTGAGCAAACGATGACATTGGCCTGCCATGCGAGAAGGCTGCGAGACCCGCAGAGGTTCAAGGAGTGCTGCAAGGGCCTGTGTGACTGGCAGATAATGAAGCTTCAGAACTTGCGAGAAGAGCTGCAACGGCTCCACGAGGACTACGAGGACGAGCAAGAGGAGCTGGACAAGGGCAGGATCAAGAAGTGCGAGGACAAGGCCAAGGGCGGTGCTGTCGCCAAGCAGGCGCCCAGCATCCTGAAGAAGCCAAGCAGCAAGACCAAGGAGTTCGAGACCTTCCTTGACAGCTTGGAGTTGCCAGCCACCCAGGACAGCTGCGATGAGAGCATGAGTTGCCCAAAGACCCCGCCGGCCTCGAAGATCCTCAAGGCAGCCGAAGAGACTTCGCCGGTGCCAAGTCGAAAGAAGACCTTGAAAGATCTGATTGGGAAATCAAAAGGTGCTACGATGAAGAAGACGATGAAGAAGACGATGGAAAAGACGATGAAGAAGACGACGAAGAAGACGCCGAAGAAGACGCCGAAGAAGACGCCGAAGAAGGGCCTCATCAAGAAGGAGAAGAAGGAGAAGATCCAAACGAAAGATATGGTTTTGACAAGGGACGACGTAAGCAACCTTTACCTGATGCCGTACAAGAAGTCAGAGAACAAAAGGGTGGCGGTGCGGATCCGGGGAGGTCGCCAACTTTTTCAAGTCTCGGGGGGTGACTTGGAATCCAACAGTCGTCGTGCCGGAGCCCTTATGAAATGCTTGCAGCAGGGAAAGTCGCTGGCCGAAGTGCTGGAGCGAAGGGACAAGCTGCATTCCAAGGCGAAGTCATCGATGGTCCAGATCTAGATCTCAAGATGTTTCAAACCTGGTGCTCCGTCTGGGGAAGCTGTGTGAGCAAAAAATGTTGCCCGGGGTAACTCTTTGCAAGCATTAGTGTCTGGACAGGGGAGCCAGCAGTACTGTCTGGACAGACACTGGAGATCAGGTTCCGGTTGCTTTCAATGCCTGGACAGGCAGGTAATCTCACGCACTGTAGTGTCTGGACAGACACTGGAGATCAGGTTCCGGTTGCTTTCAATGCCTGGACAGGCAGGTAATCTCACGCACTAGTGTCTGGACAGACACTGGGGATCAGGTGGGATTGGAGTGCAACGTCTGCATGTCCCGCTAGCTTTGGCCCAAGATGAAGGGCGAGCTCTCGGGGAAGGGAAGCTCTGACACCCGCCTGGGGACAGGACCGCCCTTCACTCCAAACTGTACAAATCAAAGCTCACCCCAAAACCGGCCAGGAGCTGCAGACCGGCGAGGTCGCGATGTCCCCTCGACTCTTGGCGGGAAGGGCATGGCCGACCGCCGAGAGGTCACTGAGGGCACGATGTCTCGCCTGTGGCGAGAGCCGCTTGCCACGCATGAATTCTGAACTGGTGTCTGGACAGACACGTGCCTGCAGGTCTAGTGTCTGGACAGACATGTTATGTGATGCGAGTGATGGCTTCGGATCTAAGGAACATGCGAGCTATCTGGGTGAACGGCCCGTTTTGCGACGTGCCGTTCGCAGACTACCTGGAGGCCCTCATGGCCTTGGCGGCTAAAGAAAGCTGTCGGCAGCCGGGGAAGGACGAGTCGTGCCGCACCTTCCTTTTGAGGATCTTCAAGCCGCCTGGGTGCATTTCATATTGTCAACAAGTTGAAGCCTCAAGAAATGTCTGGATAGACAGAGTTGGGAGCAGGTGCTGTTTGCAAAGAGAATGCCTGGACAGGCAATTTAAAGTGCAAATGAAGCTACACCTGAGGTCGAGGTTGCTACCCCTAAACCCTAAACCCTCAACTTACCCTAAACCCTGAAACTCCAGGGGCAACGCCAACCCCTTCGCGACGTACGAGAGCATGGTGAAGTACCTCATTAAGAGACTTGAGGCCCCGACTGCATGAGGCTTTAACCCGAATGACCATAAATCCCACCCAACAGGAAGCAGAACTTCGTGATGGAGGAGAGAGAACGCAGTCGACTTCGCAGCAGGCCCGAACCCGGACCTTGAATGCTTCGAACAATGATTTCTGAACGCATGGTATGTTTGGACAGAGGGCAATTGTTGCATGCATTGTCTGTTTTATGCTTGGGCGGGCAGCGATTCTTGCATGCAGGGGCAAGGGCAAGAGCATAGCCACGCCGGGCAGCAGGCCTGGACAGACAGGGCTTGCACGCTGACTTAGTGGGAGTGATGTCTGGACAGACAAGAATACATACAAGAAATCCTGGTACATACATGTTCAAGATCCTCAGGAGGACACGGCAGTGAACGGAAGTCGCGGCGATTTAAGGTGGAACGGAGACGAGGCCAGCTTACGCATCAGAGTAGTTGTGATTCAGTACGTTGATTGAGATTTAGGAATACGGTCACCCATTAACCCCCCAGGACACAACATGGTGGCAGAACGACTGGTGTTGGTCCTGGAGCGATGGGTGGAGCTGGGACGATCAGGCCGAGGCCAGCTCGCATCGGTTTGCACGCAGACGTGAAGTAGATGTCTGGACAGACATGTTTCGCAAAAAGCAAACAGAATGATACATGATCCATGTTTATCCAGGAAAACTGGTCATGGACTGCGACAGATGACGGCAGATCTCAAGCCCCTGCAGCTTGGAATCATCCTATTGTGATGTCTGGACAGACATGTTTCGGAAAAAGGCAAACACAATGATCCATGATCCATGTTTATCCAGGAAAACTGGTCATGGACGGCAACAGATGACGGCAGATCCCAAGCCCCTGCAGCTTGGAATCATCCTATTGTGATGTCTGGACAGACATGTTTCGCAAAGCAAACACAATGATCCAAGATCCATGTTTATTCAGGAAAACTGGTCATGGACTGCAACAGATGACGGCAGCTCCCAAGCTCCTGTTGCTGCTGGTCTTGAAATCATCCTTTGTGATGTCTGGACAGACATTTTTTATGTGATTCCAGATGTACGTTTCGATAGGCAAGCTTCTGTAGAGTGCAGTGAATTGTTGCACCTTGTTCATGTCGTCAGACAGTCTAATAGAACAGATCCAACGAGGGCACCTCGAGAACTCCGGCTGTTGACAGCAGATCCCGAGCCCCTCTTGCTGCTGGTCTTGAAACCATATTTTGTGGATGGACAGACATGTTGAATGTGATTCCAGATGTACGCTTCGATAGGCAAGCTTCTGAAGAGTGCATTGAGTTGTTGCATCTTGTTAATGTCTGGACAGACAGTCTGTAACAGAACAAATCCAGCGAAACATGATCCATGTTTCACCAGGACCCGCCAGCCTCACACGCTGCGACTCCTGCACCGCCCCCGCCTCCAGCTGCTGTCCCTGAGTCTCACAATCCTACAGCTGCTGGCCTTGAGTTCAGTTTGTGTTGATGTCTGGAAAGACATGTTGAAGTTGGTTTCAAATGCTTGGACAGACAAGCTGCTTAATGCACACTAGCTTTGAGGATGCCGCGAGGTTTCCTAGATTCCCAGGTTTCGGGCTTCGATCCTTTGCTTAAGGTGTCCGCCCTCGGACACCTTAAGAAAAAGAGTTCCAGGAAGATAAAACGCCAGAAATCTGGAGTGCCAGACCCAACCAGCTCGGATGGCCCGGATCCATGTTTGCCCAGGACATCTGGTTCCAGGGTGGCGATGCTCTGCCGGCACAGAATGCCACGACAGGCCAGGTTCATGAGTCATGAGATGGACGCCAGAGAAGCCGTGAACCCTGCCTTGCAACGCAGGAAACTCCGGAGAGACTGGGCGAAAGAGCATCTGGTCTTGATGTCTGGGAAGACAAATTAACATGTCGTAATGTATGGAAAAACAAGCCTCTAAACAGAAGGGTCCAATGCTGTCAACAGTCGCATCTTAATGCCTGGACGGGCAAGCTTCGCTGTAACCACAAGGGTTCAACGAAGTTTTCTGCTGCATCTTGATTGTTCATGTCTGGACAGACACTACAGATTCTGGATGATCCAAGGACCGCTGGGCTGATTTCCACGGCATAGCATCGATGCTGGTACGCAGGTAAAAGAAGGTGTGGGCTTGCTGAAATGTCTGGACAGACAGTAGCAGCATGTGGGTGTATTGTCTGGACAGACAGTGATGCCTTTTTGTTGGAATGCAATATAGCATATGGCTTCCTTTTGTGAAAGCATGCCAAGACACATGATGTCATGTGATGTTCTATGGAAAACCAAGCGACAACACATGACATCATATGACTGTCCATGCAAAACTACAAAGCATCACAACGTGTCACGTGACGAAGCAAGCACGTCACATGACAGTTTGTGAAGACCATCAACAACGTCACGTGACATTCCATGACACACCAAAAACATCTTGTGACATCCCATGACACGAAATTTGTCACGTGACATGTTGTGACACGTTTCAACAGCCACAGAATGTCACATGACAAACCAACCACGTCACATGACAATCTGTGACGAACGGCTGCACATCACATGACTTCTTGTGAACCAGCAACACACGTCACGTGATTATCTGTGGCGAAACAACCAAGAACATGTGATGTCACGTGTTTCTATGTGAAGAAAGACCAGAACACACATGACATCATGTGATGCTTTGTGGGAAAAACGAAAACGACACATGATGTCACATGTTGTTCCATTCCAAAAGAGCAAGACGACACAAGTTGCCACATGGTGTTCTATTCTCTTGCCTGTGGCAGGTGGGCCGCAAGCCATCTAGAGTTCTAGATCCTCTTAAGGAGGAAGCGATCTCGAGCAGGCCAGTGCTGCCATGGGTCCGATGAAGAAACCAGCTGCTGCTGTGATGAAGAAGCCCAGCGGCAAGACTGACGCAGAGCCGAATGAGACAATGGAAGAGGAGCCCCAGGAGGAAGCATGCGAACACCCGGAGGAAGAGGACGCCGAAGATGATGCTTGTGTGGACCCTGATGAGAAGCTCGCGAAGAAGCCTACGAAGCACCCGTTCACCTTGAAAAACGTGAAAAAGCACGATGATCTGATGTCGACGAGAGGGTGGTCCGGCTCTGAGCTCTTTGAGTGCTTCCGGAAAATGCCGTCTTCGGAGCAGCAAGCAATGTGGAAGCTCTTCGAACGTTCCCGTCGCTCGAGCAACTGCGACGAGGCCTACAAGGCCATGACGAATGGTGCTGGATCCAGATCCAAGCAGCAGAAGATGCTGCGAGGATGGATGGAGGACGGTTTCAACGTTGGCAGCTCCTACAGACAAGCTGTGTTGCAGTTCGAGGCCTTGGACAAACACAAAGTGGACGTCAATTGGCTGAGCTGGAAGCAGGTTACCGATCGCTTCGGGCGAAAGGAAGCCCTGCAGCGACTGCAGAATGGAAGCCTCAAGTTCCGACGGTCCCCCACGGATGAGAAACTTGTCTGAGCTCGTGATAATTTGCTCGTTGCACCATTTGCTTAATGCACCAGCACCACCAACCTGAAGATTAAACAAGTCCCTAAACCGGAAGCTTCCTTAACCCTGAACCCTAAGCCCTAATCCTCACACATCCACAAAGGAACTTCTTGGAATACAGAGACATCAAGGAGAGCTTCTCGCATGAGAACACAAAGCGGAGGAAGACTGAAGTCGAGACAAAGGGTGGCAAGGTGGACAAGAAGATGTTGCGAGACATGGAGAACTTGGCAATCGAGGACATCGACGCCGACGATTGGAAGATGGGCGAAGGCAACTTGGAGGAGGCTCTGGACACGATGGAGCTCGACAAGGCCGTGAAGGACATAGTGTTGAAGAAAATCACCAGGGCTACTTCGCAGCAGGGATCCGCCTCATCCGCCTCCGACACGTCGAGCACTGAGGACGAGAGTGATAAGAAGAAGAAGAAGAAGAACAAGAAGAAGAACAAACAGCTGCTGAAGAAGGACAAGAAGGCAGGCAAGGCGAAGACCAAGTCCAGCTCTTCCAGGTCGACCCGAGCCGCCTTGGATGATTTGGAGAAGAATTCGCAGCTGGCAGACACGGACGGCAAGCCCGAGTTCAAGCACAAGATGGCCTCGTTTGAGAAAGCCATGACCACGGACCTGGAGTACTTCAAGGGCCTGTCCTCATCCGACTCCAACGAGCAGATGTTTATCGACGGTGCCCGGAAGGCCTTGGACAAGGCTATGAAGGGCCTGGCTCAGGCGAAGAAGTCACTCAAGATGGAAGATGTCAAGACGGCATTGATGGCGAGCTTTGATGCCCTCAAGAAGAGCAAGACGGCGAAGACATTTTGCCAATCCTCGTGTGTGAAGAGGAAGTCGTCCAAGGATTGATGGGCCAAGGCTTTTGATTTTGTCAGTGCTTGACTGAGGCTCTCAAGCTTTTGCTTTTAAGTGTTTTCCAAGGCATGCATAGATGTCTCAAGGTTTCTGGTGGTGTCAGTGCTTCATGAGGACCGGCCGGCGACCATCACGCTTTTGAGTGTTTTCCGAGGGTGTAAATTGATCTCTCCAGGTTTCTCTGGTGGTGTTAGTGCTTCCTGAGGGCCGGCCGGCGACCCGCACGCTTTTAAAGGTTTTCCGTGGCCACCAGAGCGATTGCACTTCGCGAAGGCGGGCTGAAAAAATGAGACTTCAATGACTCGTTAATGACTGGACAGTCCACTTACGAAGCAGTTTCATTTGACAGTCACATGACATGACAAAAGCAGCCTCGCAAGTTATGTTCGCCCTAATTTTTCCACTTCTCTGAAGCTCTACCTATCCCCTTGTTTCACATGCAAAACTGGGGTTTGTAAGCGCCGGCAGAAACCCACCCTTCGGAGCCCCAACCTGTAGAAACCCACCCTTTGGAGCCCCAACTTGGTGCTGGCTTTCAATCAAGGAGTTGGTGCCAACTTCAGGAAACGATGACTGGACAGTCAAGTGACAAAGCAGCCTTAATGTTGCAAGGTTGAAGCCTATCGGCTGGACAGCCGCCGACTTCACGCACCAATGGCTGGACAGCTTCGTAAAGCATGCATGGTTCAATGTAGAATGACGAACCATTGAAGGATCATTGCCGCCGTTGCTCGGGAGCTTCTGCATTATTGTCGAACGCCAGCATGCTATTGGCAAAGGCATAAAGGTCCTTCCACACAACACCCCTAGGGCGACATCAACTTAAGGCTAACTTTTAGAGCCACACTCAAATCCTTCAACAAGACACTCTTAACTCAAGTTGAAGTCGAGAGCGAGCCATACATGGATCCTTGCACGGCTGGAGAGTCTTTGCAGACATGAAAAGGAAGAGGAGCGATGAGAGGACCCCTTCTCCATTGGGGTTGATGCTGCTCCAAGATTTCGCAGAAGGGAAACTACCAGCTATCAAAGTGCAGACTTTGGCCCATGCCGCCTTGAAGAGTGGCCCCTTGCTTGCAGTAGGATGGTGTTGAGCCTCAAGGCCCCCTCACTTTTTGGGTCGAGTTTCCGGGCCCTGCCAATTCTTGCCGGATGGAAACACTGCCTACAGCTAAGGTGCCAATGCCTCTGACTTGAACGACCTAGCTGCAATTGGGTCATATGGGAATTCCAGCCAGAACTGCCACCGAGATTTGATGAAGCAGTTTTTCCAGGATGTCAAAGCCCCGAGCCCGACGATGGTGGAGTGCCCGGTTTCTGTGAGGGATTTGACCACTGGGGAGAGGAAAGTTCTCCAGAAGGAGGTCCCCGTGCTGCCGCTCAGAGTATAGAGCAAGAGCTTTTGAGTTTGCGATGTTCTATCGGCCATATGTTAAAGTTAAACCCCATAAAGTTGGAAACCGGATTAAGGCCAAATAGTGCTGGGGTTCCCTTTTGCATTGCTCTTTAGGATTGAGGCTATTGGGTTTCCAACTTTTGGGCTTCTACTGTAAACTTTCAGCAGAACATCTGCTGCTGCTTGGGGTTTTGGTCGATATCTCCATATGCCCGAGGTTACCTCACCTTTGGTTCGAGTGCCTGGACATGCATGGTATGCTGGAAAGCATTACGGCCAATGTTGCAGATTTGAAGAAGTATTGGTCAGAGCAAGATTTCAAGAAGAACCCTCAGCTGAAGAAGGCGGCGACCTTTTGGAAGGGTTTTGATGTGCAGAAGGAGCTCCCGATACCGCTGTTGCTGCATGGAGACCATGCTAGCTTTTCAGGCACAGACAGCATGCTGGTGGTGAGCATGAGATGTGTCATCAGTGACAAGGCCGTGAAAAATTCCGAGCTACTGCTTGCATGCCTTCCAAAAGAGGCAACTACTGGCTCCAGTTGGAAACCCATCTGGGATGCTATAACTGCCAGCCTGACTGCACTGGCGAACGGCCGCCACCCGGACCGGAGTCGGCCGCTGAGGCGGGCAGTCGTTATGGCGGTTGCGGGCGACTTGGAGTTTTTCGCTGCAGAGTTTGGGTGGCCTACCGGGACTTCCAACTACCCCTGCCCTTACTGCAAGGCAGACAACTTTTTTGACGAGGACAAGAAAGTTGCACCTTTCAACGACTTTAGACCAACTGCAGCTTGGAGGGGTTTGCTCTGTACTCCGCCGAACAATGGCCACCAGCTTTTCTCTGTACCGGCTGTTAACTGTTGGTCCCTAAAGCTGGACTTGCTTCACATGGTGGACTTGGGCTGCAGTGCTTCTTGTCAAATCAAACAGGTAATGATAAGATTTGCACGGTTGCATGACGGAATGGCTGGAGAGCCACTTCTACGGAATGGCTGGAGAGCCACTTCTAGTCATCTTGCCCAGTCGCAGCATGCCTGTATGCATCCGAGGCACACTTGTTTGGCAACCTACTGAATGATTTGTTGCAAGACGAGCTCCGTGGAACGCTGCCGGCAAAGCTTGCTGCCTTGAACTCCCTGCTTCCGGGCAAGAGTTTGGAAATGTTTCGATTGCACCAGTTTTGTAGTTGATACTGTTTGACAGTTTGACATGTGTTGGCCTGAGTCTTAAGATCAAGGATCATGCAAACATACGTGGAGCTGGACATACCTGCCTCACGCAGAATTCCCAAGATCGTGAAGAGCAACCTGTACGGGACCTCTGACTTCCCGTGCCTTTTGCATGTGAAGGGCAGGAAAGTCCGAGCTTTCGCTGATGTGGCAGCTTCTTGTTTGAACCTGTAACCTGTTGGCGCTTTTTCGGTGTCAGGCCCATACCTAGAATTAAAACTGCAGTAAACGGCCACTGAGTTGCGAAGGTTTCGCTTGCTGCGAAGTACACGAGAACGGATGCTGGAAAACACAGATACGAGGCATGCAAAGCCATGCAATTTATGTATGATCTGTGCGACACACCGGAATGGGTCTGGAGCACTGGCAACCAGAAGAAGTTCCAGAACGCCATTCAAACCTTCTTGGTGCACTACGGTTTTTTGGCAAAGCATTCTTTTCGGAAGAGCTTGACACGATACTCCATAGTGCAAAAGCATCATTTGCTGGCCCACTTCGCAGAGCAGTGCAAGTGGTCTACACCCCGTACATGTTGGACATACGGTCCCGAGAGCTTCATGTCGATCGTGAAGAGGATCGCTGCAAGCTGCGACAGAGGAACGGCTGCTTGGCAGGTGCCTTTGAAAGTGTGCAGCAAGTTCGCCTTGGCTCATCATCTTATCCTGAAAGGATGGATGGATTTGGGAGATGATGAGTGAAAAAACGGGTTTCAGCTGCAAGGTTGCATGGGCAGTTGTAGTGCCTGGGAAGGCAAGACTGGGTAATGCCTGGGAAGGCACCACTGGGTAATGCCTGGACAGGCAACAATGCCCGGATGGGCAAGGGATGGTATTCATAATGCTTGGACAGGCAAACTTGTGGTAGGTATGCCTGGACAGGCAAGCTGTACCGACTAGCAGCTGTAGTCTTGCAGGTAGTCTTGCAGACTCTGTCCAAACACAGCCTCAAAACTGTCTGTCCAGACATATGCCGTATTTAGTTGTAGCAACTTGCTGCTTGTCCAGACACAAACCGAAAGCAAAACTGTCTGTCCAGACATGAAACCCAAAAATATAACTTACTTTTTCTGTCTGTCCAGACACGACCCGAAAGAGAAACTGTCTGTCCAGACATGAAACCCAAAACTATAGCTTACTTAATTTCTGTCTGTCCAGACACGACCCGAAAGGAAAACTGTCTGTCCAGACATGAAACTCAAAACTATAGCTAAACTTTAATTTCTGTCTGTCCAGACACGACCCGAAATGAAAACTGTCTGTCCAGACATGACACTTAAATCTATAACACGCTTTTTCAAAAGCAAAACTGTCTGTCCAGACATGAAACCTTATGAAAACTATAGTTATTTGTGTCTGTTCAGACACAACCCCAAACTGTCTATCCAAACATGAAAACTTATTAAAGCTATAACCTTGTTATCTGTGCTTTGCTCGAATAAATTGGTTACCTAGAATCTACACAGCAAATCGTGTCTGCTTGTCAGATCGACATGATACGATTCTTGGTTTTTGCTTGTTCGGCCCACTCGTCTCTCTATTGATTTTGTATTTTGGTGCTGAATCCCGATCAGATTCTCTATTGATTTTTAAGAAACCTCTATTGATTTTTTACGAAACTCAGAAAAACCCTATCGAAAAATATATTGATTTTTACTTTATCTACAAGATTTCTTCTGCGAACCGAAAATGTTGAAAAAATCAATCTACGCTTGATTTTTTTCAATCTTCAATCGGCGCTTGAAAAAATCAACTGCGATTGATTTTTTTCAATCTTGGAGCCTTTGGGTTCTGCAAGCCGCGGTAGCAGAGTCGCGAACTGTTCAAAACTAGGTTCTGACACGGCATCCTCCGCGCAAGATCGGCGCAAGCGCGTGCAAGACGGCGCGCAAGGTCGCCTGCCCAAAGCCATGGAGGACCCAGCACAACTTCTTGAGCCTTGAAGCTCCATTCTTGTACCATGTTGTACCCGCAGCCGAAGCTTCGACTGGAAGCCACCAAGCGCCAACAAGCCACAGTAACAAACCCTATATAGTCTTAAGAAACCCTCGCGCGCGCAAGCCCGCCCAAGGGACGCGCAAGGGCGAAGCGCAAGGGATCCTAATTGGCATGCGTGGAACAAGGATATAGAACAACCCTGATCATATATCTGTATATTTATTTATTTGTACTGATTATATATTCTGTAACGACATGCACCGTGTATACATGACAAGAAAGCGGAACAACAACAAAACTGGAAGTGAGACCAGCGGGTTGAGCAGACTGTGCTTGGAAGGGCAGGGGACTTACCTGGGGATCCAAAAACCTACCGTTTTAAGGGTCAGACCCTCTAATTAAGGGGTCATAACCTACTATTTAGTAGGGTTTGGAGTCACAGGTAGTAAGTAGGTTTAGAAGTAGAGTTATGAGTACCCGAAATAGAGTTACCCCAATTATAACCCTATACTTATAACCTACTTACTAAGTCCCCTGCCCTTCCAAGTGAAGCCGAGGCGAGAGGAGATGCGACGCCTCGAGGAGGAAGCTGCAAAACGACAAGCAGAACAGGCCGAAGCCATTAGGGTTTAGGGTTTAGAGTTTAGGGGTTGAGGGGTTTAGGGTTTAGGGTTTTGTTTCCATGTAGCTCGTCAACAGTAGGGTTCATGAGCTAGTAGACATATCGCTTATGGTCCAGATGTAGGTGCCTATTCTGATTCGTCAGGCCTCGAATAGTACTCAGGCTTTCTCGACTATACCTGCATAGGATTGGAAAGAGGGCCCAAAGACAATCAATGACCCACCGCAGTCAACAAGGTTACCATTGCTTCTAGGTGTTTCTAGTCTGCAGCGCAGTCGCCGAGAAGAAGACGGATGGCTCTAGCGAAAAGATTCGTGCGGAAAAGAGACTCATGAAGCATATTCACACGCCAGCGAGCAGTCGAATTCAGGGAGTAACATTCGCGACGGCAAGAAGTGTATACAGACGCCTCTTGCCCTGCAGCCTAGTGACGCTATCCCTGGAGAGTTACCGTGCATCAGAGCTTCTAATACCATCAGTCATATAGAACCTCTTCCTCATCGAGCCCTCACTAACTTATAGAACCATGAAGACAATCTCTCAAGTCCAGATACCAGTAAATCCTTAGACATATGAAGCCCTTCAAATCCTGTACACGTGTAGACCACATCAAGACATAAACCTCAGGGCTATTGCCAGCAAGAGCTTCCAATTGCACTTTTTGTTTAAGGGGATCTATCTTTCATCATATCATGGATCCCACTATAATCTAGGGTGAACCTGGTTTGCCTGGAACCAATTTAGAATATACCTGTGGCCCCAAAAGACCTACCTTGTTAGGGGATTACTCGTAGAAGCCGTACTTAAAGGATCATGGGACTGAGTAACTAGGGTTATAAATAATGTAACCATACTTATGATCACTTATAACCCTATTGAAGGTACCTATAACCTTACTTACTGAGTCCCATGATCCTCCAAGTAGTAAGGAGCCCAAAAGAGGTCGGTCTTTTCGGCTAGAGGTATGCCTTAATTTCAGTAAGCAGTATTGGAAGATCTGGGTACCGCCAAACTAAACCCTGAACCCCAAACTCTAATTCCTATAGATCCCTTCTAGGAACCTTTAAGAGCCCTTAAGGTAATTATAAGGGAATGCACCTTAAACCTTATCAGGGATCCCAGTATAATCTAGGGTATATGCAACTAAGGCATATGGGAAGATCTGGCCTCAACCCTAAAACCTAAACCTTGAAGTCCGACAGGTGGCAAGGACGTCAGCAGTCGCCAAAAGGTGCTAAACAAAAAAAACCTTGAAATCCGGAAGCACTTTGCGTACGCCTCAGGCGAAGCGTGCCCGCGAGCAGGCCGCTGAGGACTCCCGTTCTGCTGCTTTCGGTTTGGGGGGTGTAAGGTGTAGAGATTAGGGTTTAATTAAACCTTTTAAGGGTTTCGGGTTCAAGATTTTTTGTCTAGAGTTCATGCTTCAGGTGTTTAGTGGTTTAGGGTATTGAGTTTAGGGATGTTGTTAAAGTTGCTGTGTATATGGTCATTTTGTTGTTATACAGAGGTTGTTGTAGGGCTTTAGTGCTAAGCAGCTTACTTTTAGTTATTATAGACGGTTTGCACGCTTTTAGAGTTTCTTTCGGGACGTCCGATTTCCCACAAGTGATGGGTATTCAGCACCACAGCTGGTGCTCGGTAAATGCTCAAACAGACCGCTCACCCAATCTCAGGACTATGGAGAACTAACAAGCTTTCGAGCAGTGGATTGGAAATGTCTAACAGAGGGGATGGCTGAACCACTACTACGACAACAACCGCGACTGCGACGAACAACTAAGCCCAAGTATCTTGAGGGCATCTCTCAAGAGTCAGGCGCATGCAAAGTATGAATCTATGGCCGTCAAACCCTAAACCCTAAACCCTAAACCTTCATGGGAAGTCCTAACATCAGCCTAACATCTCCCACCTGGGGTCAATATAGTAAGCCCGAAAGCTATGATGCAGTCTCTGGGGTAAGGAAGATACGTACCTGAAGTCATAGCAAGGCTTCCTCCATTCCTTAGGCCGCAGGTGTATCATCCTAATTGCAGGATTTTGGAGCTTCCGTGCCCTCCAGCCCCAAAATGGGTGGTTGTCATTTTGTGTCCTTATCATAGTACGGCACCTAATATCTCGGGTACCCAAAAACTTAGGGGTATTAAGAAATAATTTTATTTTTTGTTATTATAATCCCTAAGAAACAGCTAAAATTAGATTGTTGCTGGGTTCTAGGTTCAGTATAGAAAAGGGGCCATAATTTTAACAACCACGAAAATGTCACCCCTGTGAAAAGGATGCTAGGCTCCAGGAAGAGGCTGAGGCAGCCCGCCGGCTTGCGGAGGCTTGTGGTTTGTGTTCAGGCCCTAAGGCTCCATGTACCCATATTAGAGTTTCCGAAAATTAGGGGTACACTATTTTGGGGTGCTTATAATAAGGATCCTACAATTTGGGGTACTATATCAGGGCCCCCTACATTCGGAAACACTTAGGCCTTAAACGGGGTCCCTATGCAGGTACTTCAAGGCTTAAGTATATACTATATGGGTAGATGGAGCCTTAGGGCCTTAGGGAGGGTTTAGATTGCAGGATTTGTAGAGCTCCGGATGTGGAGATTAGGGCATTTGGGCTACGGGCTTTCATGGGGTTCGTCTCGGTCGTCTGCGATGAGTATACGCACATATACACAGATATACATATATGTCTCTACCTATGCACACGTGTGTACATGGTGTGTGTATATGTATATATATATATATATATATATATATAATGCACGCACACATAATTGGCTAAATGCCTGTCTGCCTGTCCGTGTGCCAGTCCGTCAGGCAGTCAGCCTGTCTGTGCCAATGTATGTATGCATGGTTGTATGTATGTACGTACGTTTGTACGAGTCCAGGTGTGTATGTGTGCATGTGCGTACACATGCAGCGACGCATGGACGGATGGCTGGCTGGCTGGCTGGGTCGGGGGGTGGGTGGATGGACAGATGGATGGATAGATGGATGGATGGGGGAATGAATGACTGGATTTTGCATGTATGTATGTATGTACGTATGTATGTATCAAGGTGAACGAATGAGCGCAGATGTGAAGAGACACATGGACCGAAGGGTCTTCAGATAAAAGAGTAGGGACATGACCAAAAGCTGGAACACAGCTATGCATGCACATGCACGCCCTCACATACCTGCACATATCTACATATGCATATCAACACGCATGTGACTCTGAATAAGTTTTGGTTTGCTGAGGTGTTTGTTCATCTTCATGTGATTAGCAAACAAAACTCTAACAGCTAATACCCTAAACCCTAAACCCTAAACCCCAAACCCTAAAACAACCAGAGTCCCATAAGCAAAATTCCGTATCTCGCCAATTCCAAGCCCAAAACCCTCCAAGTCCTATGCACCCGGAGCCAAACAAATCCCAATAGCAACCTCTATCCCCAAACCCTACAAAACAGTAGGTTATGACCTCTGAATTATAGGGTCTAACCCCTTAACGGTAGGGTTTCGGATCCCCAGGAAACCCCAAGAAGACCCCATAGGAACTCGGAAAACCCTGGCAAGATCGAACGCAAACCCATAAACCCCGACAAAAACCTTACGTAACAAATTCCATGCAGTAGTAAGCCCTCTGAAGCCTAAGCAACTACCCCAAGCAACCCCGAACCTTAAACCCTAACGCCGTGCCCCTGAGAACCTTTTTACTCTGCCTAACCCCTAAAAACCTGAACCCTAAAACCCTAAAATATTTAGCCATGAGCCTCAGCGCCCAACCGCCTCCCCCCCCCCCCCCCCCCCCCCCCCCCCCCCACGCAGAGGAAGAGGCAGAGGCCCGAAGGCGAAAGGAAGCAGAAGAAGCCGAAGCCAGCAGGCTCTTCGCTTCAACGGTCCTTGCAATCTGGATCGTGCCATTCAGGGTCTAGGGTTTAGGGTTTAGGTTTTTAGGGTTTAGGGTTTAGGGTTCTAGGTGGAGAAGCAATCTGGTTCAGTATGATCTGCATCCCCTATGGATACAAGTAGTACTTGGGGCCTCAAACCGACAGACAGGACCTATTTCGGGCTGTTCGGAGTGGTTGTGTATGCCGCAAGCGATTCGGGTTGGGGGTTTCGAGGTGCTGAAAGTCAGGGCTGTGGGCTTCCAAATTGGGCAGTGCGGACTAGGGTTTAGGGTTTTCGGTTTTACAGCTTGGTGGTTTGATCCTTTCCCCGGCCCACACAAAGGGAGATAAACCTTCACCAAGTAGGTGGAGGCATGCATACTTGTGCTGCAACCACCCCTCAGCCGTACACCCTATCAGAAATCTAGAGATCCAGTCTACAGCCTTTAGCTGACAACACCTCTCAGTCGATGAGCGCGATTCGTAAATCAAGGAGCTGGGTAATACAAACAACAGGTCGATGAGATCAGAGCCTAAGCTTTATAACATGATGATCGTTTTCCCCTAAACCCCAACCCGTGTCCTTGTAGAAGAGATTTTTCTTCTAGTGAGGGGTCGACAAGGACGAAGGCTGGTAACTCTTAGCTCGCAACCTCAGAGCCTGGATGGGGGCGTGGCTTAGATAAAGGTTTTTTGGCTTAAAGGGTTTAGGGTTTTAGTTTAGGGTTCAAGTCTGGGGTTCAGTGATTCAGGGTTGGAAGTTTTCGGGTTGTTCGTGCAAAGTTTCGAGGGCTTCAGGATTCAAGATTTCCAGGTCTGTCGCACAAAAAGAGCCTTCGATGCTGGGCCCTGCAGCGAACAGGCCCCCAAAGCACCCTCGAGTTAACGCAGCGACGGTTTAGGGTTTAGGTTTTAGGGCGTTTAGGGTTTAGGGGTGTAGGGTTGTGGGTTTAAATTTAAATTTCGCAAGCATTCCACCGCAAAGCAGCATCTAACTGCATTGAGACGGATTGAACGTGCCACCCAGCCCTAAACACATCCACAATTTGGAAAGACTGTCTGTTCCGAAAGCATACTCTAGACTCTAGGCTCTAACTCCAAATCCAAACTTCAAAAGCCTAGATGTCTTGCTCTGAGACCACAAGCTCAGCAGCCCGGAATCCCATGTCCCAAAACTCAAAATTCCGGCGTCAAGCTTTGAGAAGGGTCCAGAATCTCAAGTCCCACCCAAAGTACAAAACCCCAGAACTCCGTAACCCAGCCTAATGGTTTAGGATTTGTGAGAGTTGGTGGATACCTATCCTGCGAAGATAAGAAATGCAACCCCGAGCCGAGGGTGCGTGAGGAAGAGGCTCGAAAGAAGCGACAGGCTGAGGCAGACGGTGGGACGGTTTCTTTCTCTCAGCCTGGGCGTTTGTCGTCTTGTTTGCTGAGAGGGAGGAGTGGTGAGTTTGGGGTCCAGGGCTAAAGTGCCTAACCCATGCTCTTGATTAGTATGGGCCATTCCAGGAAATCCAGGGAAACCTCTAGATTGAACGGATAAAAATGTCCCCTAACTTATCCTGTCGTTTTTTGGTCTGAGCATTCTGCCTTTTGCAAGACTACATTGGCCCAAGACTTATATACTACTTTGCTGGAGATACAGCGTTGCAGGCTTAGTACAGGCATGAAGGTTACTATTGGAGCTACAGCATCCGTAGAGGCCTGAAATTCCTGCCTTGCTGTCGCTACAACCCATGTAGAGGTGTAAGACGTACTATTTTACTGGAGCTGCAGCTACAGGCTTAGTAGAGCCCTAAACTTACTACTTTACTGGAGCTACAAGCTTAGTAATGGCTTAAATCTTACGTACTACTTACCTGGAGCTACAGGCTTGGTAATGGCTTGAATTTTGCTACTTGACTGCAGCTACAGCCCTCTTAGAGGTTCACAACTTACCACTGTACTGCAACTACAGCCCTCGTAAAGGCTTACAGCTTACCACCGTACTGTAACTACAGCCATCTTAATGGCGTACAGCTTACCACTGTACTGCAACTACAGCCTACTTAGTAGCTTGCAACTGTTCATTTTTCTGCAGCGCAGCTACAGCCCTCTTTGAGGCTTATCTTTGAGGTTTACAACTTACCACTGTACTGCAATTGCAGGCCTTTTGGAGGCTTGCCCGGTGCTACAATTGTAACTTGATGTTTTACTTAGATCCGCTTCGAAACGAAGCATTGTTATGAGCACCAACACCGTCTCTTGTGGAGGCGATTAGCATGATGCATGGGAATCCATGCGGAATCTTTTTTGGTATTTCTGGGAACAACCCCAAGAAGCAACGCATTTGCAATGACTTGGTTCACCGGGTCAAGACTGACTGCACAAATATGGGCAGGCATGGTCGGCCATGATGTTTTCCCAGCATGGCTTTGCTCCGCAGGCTTGGCTTACGGTAGATTTCACCGTGCTCTACTCCGGCTGGAGGCTGAGGTTTTAATGTTCTGCGCTGGAAAGCCGAGCAAAGTGGAAAAAAAGGCCGGCTCCGTCGGCATTGCGTTGTTGCAGTGGGCATGCACTGGCAAATTGTGGCTACGAGTACTAGTACTATTCTACTACTAGTACTGGTACTTGCGCTAGCTCTGGTACTAGTTCTGCTAGTAGTAAAAGGATGACAACGACGCCGACGAAAGCGAGGACAATAACAGCGACGGTAAATGTGTTCTCCAAGCCGACGCACGTCGTGATGCCGCGCGCTGCTTCCAGGGTGCTTAATTAGTCACCAACCAGCCAACCTTCTAGCCTCGTTGATCGTGCCATCTCAATCATGGAAAGTCTCATGGACAATGTCATGGAAGAGGTCGCTGGGAAGGAGTGTTATTACGAGGCTTTGTTTTTGCGCCAGGTCGGTCACATGCCCATCTCCGAGATTGCCGCGCCGATCACGATCGAACCATTCCCCCAAGCTGTTTGCCGCAGATGCGAACAGCACAACAATCCTCTTCGAGGTCCATTTCAACGTATCCGAGTTTTGTGGGCTTGCCTGCGTCGGCGAGCTCATGCAAGAAGGTGAACTTGATGATATGTCTCGCTGGCAAGCTTCCTCCAAGCGCGAAAATGGTGCAGTCATTCAGAACCTGGAGGACGGGGCAGAGAGCGCCGTGAAGATTCCCCACTTCCGAGGTAAGGTCTCTGTAACCCACGTTTCCAAGCTGTGCACAGTGCACAGGAACACTGTTGTTCCCGGCTTCCGTCAAGTCAAGGCCATAGCTTGAAAGAGATGACGCAGTTTGCACTGTCTGCCAAAATCCGCACACAGCGGGACGCTCTCCACACTGATTGAGCAAAGTCGTGAGAGATGAAAATTGGTCGAGTAAGGCATGAACGCATGGTTCATGCCAAGAAGAAGGTGAAGGTGGATGGCAAGTATCTTTGGCAGCAGCGACACTATGTCAAACTCGTTAAGTACATGATACCGCACACCAAGCGCATCATCAGCGTGAAATGCGGGCCGCAGGTCATTGATCGTCTTTGGCGGTGCTTGGATGACAGAATTGCTGTCTATCAAACTAGGCTGTGTTGTGGGAAAAAAGTCTCGGAGACTTAGCTTCGATCTGCGCAATGCGACTTTTCCATTGAGATGTCTTTCAGAAGCAGCCACACTGATGATTTTGACGTCGCACAAGTAAGCTTGCACATCATACTACTCAGTGCTATGTAGCGGGCATTACAGGTACTATACAACGGACGCCACAAGACTGATATCTGCATTTCTTTCGCACACAACGTTTCGATTCATGTGCTTGCGTATCAAAAAGAGCGACAACGGCGGGCCTGGTAAGCTCATGATTGTCGTACGAGCTGCGCCCTACCTCAGACCCATGCAGATCCTATTCCTAGCGGTTGCTTCGAAACTCGTGTACAGGAAGTCCGCGAAGTGAAGAAACATGTCCCAACACATTGCGGTCTTCCGCAGCATACTGGATCAGCTAGTCATACCGGCCACTGCTTGCAGCAGGTCAGCTTCTTTTGTGGGGAAAGTGCCAGCAGAGATAGCTACCTTGATCTTGGAGTATGCAATCGACCCTACTGGACCTCCGGTGCCATCAACACCCACCGAGTGGCCTCGTCGGATTGGTTTTTGTCCGGATGGATGCAATCTTGCCTTATCAAGCCTTCTTGTTTTCCTTGCTAGACTATCCGTCTACATTTTCAATTCGGGTCCAGACTTTTGTGCCGTGTTATGCAGCGGCTGCAGCGACTCAGGTGAGGACCCATCGTCTACCGTAGCAGCGACATCTTCTTCAATATCGCGCAGAATCTAGAAACGGGCTCAAGATTCACAAAATTTTAAAAGTGTATATGTTGCTTTCTGCGAACCTCCACTCTCTTCGTCTGTTCAGAACCGTTCGGACTCTGTAAGGAATAATGATGAAGAAGCTCTGGCTGCAGAAGACATGTGATTTCAGAGTTTGCGCCAGCGGGTTTCAACCCCGATGCCGATCGAAAGTCGTTCGGCATTCCATAGCACGCGACTCATACCACGCAGATTTCCCACACATCTTTCGGTTTTGCTGGTAATAGGTTCCATCCCAAACCCGGATACATTTATCAAGAGCACCGCAACAGTTTCCCAAAGGTAATGTGGAGAAAGAAACAAGTGCCAACACTGTTTCGGGGGGCTCCGTGTTATGTACATATCAAAGCTCACCAACACCCTATTGTAATTTTACGACCTCCCTTTCAAATCGGCCCACTTGAGAACCTTCGGCCCTAGCTACAGCCATGCAGGCCCATGGTTTGATTTTAGGGTGTCGGGCTCGCTCTTTTAAGTTAGTAGAGTTCCTATGGGATCACCGAGAGTCCCTGTGCCCAAATAGTATTTACATTATGACCATAAAGTATCAACACAGGAACAGCTTCAGGGCCTTGGTATATACGTCTTTGGTGCATGGACCCCACAAAGCAAAACGCAAGATCCCAAACTTATCAGCCTCTATTGAAAACAAAATAAAACAAACAAGCCCTACAGGAACCCCGAAAGCCCGAACGCTTAACCCCCTTCAAGCGGCCATAAACGGAGCCTTAATTACAAGAACCCTTTGAACACTCCCGAAACGAATCCTTAACGGGACTCCTTGAACGGGCAAGGAGCTTGTTTGACAACCTTAAACATTCAATCCATGAACCCCAAACCGTCAAACCCTCAAACCTTGAACCCTCAACCCTAAACCTTGAAACCCGAAGCCGGCGCCAGGAGGAGGCGCGGCAAAGACAGGAAGCCGAAGCCGAGGCGAAGCGACGTCGCGAGGAGGAGCGGGCAGTTAAACGCTCGGAAGTCGGGGGTCTAGGGTTTTGGGGGTCAGGAGGTTTAGGAGTTTAAGACGTGAGGGTTTAGGGTTTAGGGTTACGTTTCAAAACCTGAAGAGCTGCCCCCCAAAAAAAGCCAGAGTCCGTTTAAAGGCTTATGACATGGAGCCTTAGGGTGGCTGTTGTGTAGGACCTCCTATCCAGGGGAAAATGTTAAACCAGGAGGAGGCGAAGCAGCGTCGAGAAGCTGAAGCTGAAGCGAAGAAACGCCGCGAGGAGGAGAGATGTTGACGATTTGGGTATAACGTTTTCGTGTTTTGGTTGAGTTGGAGGAGTGAGCAAGGAGGTGGGTTCAGCGGGGGGCCTTAGGCCGTTTGTTGTTTGAGTTTTCTGGCGCATGGTCCCGCGCTTCAGGATTCAATTTTGGGCTTTGGAGGCAAACAATTGGGGTTTTTGAACTGCTGGTGCGAGTGTTGATATAGATGTCTCGTTTTGTATGCTCTAGACCTGACCCTCAGACGTGATGTCAAAGTAAGGTTCGAAGCACGACAGCACGGATTTTCGTCGAGATTTAAATTCTGCAATGTGTTCACTGCTTCTTTGTGGGTCTTTTCCTGCTTTGCGGAAATCAGACTGGACAGGCGGTACCGAAACCTTCGCCAGTTGGCATGGCACTTCAGGGTGTCGCGTTCGTGTACCCAGGTTTTGGGCCCACGACTGTTTTTGAGTGTGTAAGTAGAACGATCACCGGTTTAAGTCGGCCCTTGCACCTGAAAAGTCGGTTCTTGCACTTGAAAATACCAACCATATCCTGCTTAAGGTCCTGGTTGGGGACATGTTTGTTTGCTACGTGGATTTCCTCTTGCCTGCAGCTTTTTCAGCATAGCACCAGCCTGCACCCTTAAAACTCGTATCCTAAAACACTCCAGATTCTCAAGTTATATGTTCTACAGGACCTACGTCGGGCCCTGTGATTTTGGGTTGCGTGTTTGACACCTTCGGGATTGATCCTGCAGGGGTGACAGAACCTGTGCATGTGGATGAATCCCATTATGGTGTTGGGGACCTATTTCCATGAACCCGCTGGGATAGTGATTATCGTTAAGATCCCAGGCTTTCCAAAATCATTCAGTTAAGGAATATAGCTTTGAAATTATAATAGGATCCTAGTATGACTGAAGGTATACGTACTGCTTCAATAAGGAATTTTGGAATGTCAGAGCCAGCCTTGCATTGTGCATTGCACAACAAGTATACGGAAACATGACCAGCAAATGCCGAGACCCATATGCCCACATGAATCGTCGGCATCCCGAGGCCAGAATTGGGCCGCATGGGTTGTTTGGGGTGTTTAGGGTTTAAGGTGAAGCACAATCGAATGCAGCTCCTACTTCAAAAAGCCTTTCGAACCACAAGCTGAAGGAGGAGGCGCGACAACGACGGGAGGCTGAGGCCAAGCGTCTTGAAGAGGAGCCGCACTTCGAAAGAGCATCGCAGTTTGGACTTCACCTTATCATATGTATATACCTATATTGAACCCCAGAAAGGTGGAACATGAATTTCGGGTTCCATCTACTTTACAATAAGGGCATGAGGATAATGATGTTCTAACTTTCTGGCGTCTGCTGTATGTATTTGTTTTTACTTTGACCCCAAAGGGGCTTGACATATACTAGATAGGTCCATGGACCCTGTAAGGCCCGTGTATCATGGGTCGGTTTGTGGGTTTGGCTTCTCCGGGTGCAAGGTTTAGGGGCTAAGGTTTCCTGCACCCAAACCCAAAACTCAATCATATTCCCGACAGCGCAAGAAACCTGAACCAGCATTTCACAGATTTACGCTGCAGGAGCTACGCAACTTGGGTTCTAACTAAAGCAAGTATACTTATGTATCATTACAACCACCAGTCCCAGTCCAGATACTTTTAGCTGTACTTACTAAGTCACATGACCTAGTCCCCTTTTACAAAGGTGCACGGGCGAACCCCGAAACCTCGAAACCCTGATTCCTGCACCTGTGAAAGGCCCTAAACCTAGACCCCCCCCCCCCCCCCCGCCTACCCTCTATTATACCCGCCCCCCAAATGCCCTCGACTGAGGACCATGAGAGCTTTATTAGCTGATACCTGCGGTCATCCGGGAACCTCCTTGCAACATTTTTTTCACGATTATTACTTGTGCTATGGTTAGTGGTATTAATGATTCTAGTTTTACTTTTATTATTTTTGTTGTTTTTTTCTTGCTGTTGTTATTCCTGTCATTCCGAAATTCGTCTTTGCTCGGCCTTTGGGCTCCATGAAGCCAGGGTCAGCGAACTGAGGGCCTTGGCTTCGAGGGTTTCATTTCGGATATCCTGTAAGAAGGTAGGGTTTAGGGGTTTCAGAACCTTAGAGGTCAGGGTTTGGGTTTGGGGTTCTTTTAAGTTCCATATCTTTAGGGCTTTGGGGGTTTGGGGTTTTAGGGGTGCTTTTGAGTTCATGGTCTTCGGGCATGCAGGTTTGAGGGTGTGGGTCTTAGGGACCCGAGGTCGCTGTTTTCGACTTCATGTCGATTGCTGTGAAAGTTGGACTGCTGAGTGGCAGGACAGTTGAGGTGCACGCAAGCGCGGATGAACAGGTGCAAACCTTGAAATGTCGAGCACAGCAGGCCCTTGGTGTCGGGAAAGGGCGACTTTTGGACTCTTCTGGCAACCTTCTTGATGTATGTGCTCCAATCAAGAAGGCAAGGCTACAGAATGGTCAGCCATTAACATTACACATGAATCGGGTCCAAGTTTCAGCCTCTAAGAGAGGCTCTGCTTTCGCTGCCCTTCTTGGCGACGGATCGGTCGCGACCTGGGGTAGCATCGACGCAGGTGGTGACAGCAGTTCTGTGCAGGATCAGCTGAAGAATGTGCAGCAAATCCAAGCCTCTTCCGGCGCTTTTGCTGCCATTCTTGGCGATGGATCCGTCGTCACATGGGGTCATGCTCACTTTGGTGGTGACAGCAGTGCTGCGCGGGCTCATCTGAAGAAAGTGGAGCAAATCCAGGCCTCTACAGGTGCTTTTGCTGCCATTCTTGGCGACGGAGCCGTGGTGACCTGGGGACATGCTTTCTACGGCGGCGACTGTTCTTCTATGCAGGACCGGTTGAAGACTGTGCGGCAGATCCACGCCTCTACCGGAGCTTTTGCTGCCATTCTTGACGATGGCTCCGTGGTGACCTGGGGTGATGCTGTATGTGGTGGGGACAGCGGCGCCGTGCAGGATCAGCTGAAGAATGTGCGGGAGATCCGAGCTACTGAACACGCGTTTGCTGCTGTTCTCAAAGATGGGTCTGTGCTGGCCTGGGGTGTTTCTCATTATGGAGGTGACAGCAGTGCTGTGCAGGATCAGTTGAAGGATGTCCAGCACATCCAGGCCTCTTCCCTCGCTTTCGTCGCAGTTCTTGTTGATGGATCCGTCGTGACCTGGGGCGATGATCACTTTGGTGGTGACAGCAGTGCTGTGCAGAATCAGCTGGTGCATGTGCGACATGTGCAAGCCGCTCACGCCGCTTTCGCGGCCATCCTTGGAGACGGATCTGTGGCTAGGATCTCCAGTAGTACCCTTATTCCCTTTTTGTAGTCCTAGGTTCCTTATAAAGTTACCCAATACCAAAAAAAAAGGCTTTTTTATTCTTAGGTTACTGGGTATCCTAGGTGGTGACCTGGGGTGATCCTTACCGTGGTGGCTACAGTGGTGCTGTTCAGGATCAGCTGCAGGCTGTGCAGCGAATCCAGGCTACTGCCGGCGCTTTTGCTGCAGTTCTTGCCGATGGATTCGTCGTGACCTGGGGCGAAGCTGATTATGGCGGTGATATCAGTGCCGTGAAGGATCAGCTGAGGAATGTGCAGCAGATCCAAGCCACAAGAGGTGCTTTTGCTGCCATTCTTGGTGATGGATCCGTCGCCACTTGGGGTGATGCTCGCGCAGGTGGTGACAGCAGAGCGGTTCAGGATCACCTGAAGAACGTGCAGCAGATCCAGGCCTCTATCGGTGCTTTTGCTGCCATCGCCGATGATGGATCCATCGTGACTTGGGGTGATTTTGAGCGTGGTGGTGACAGTAGTCTCGTGCAGGATCAGCTGAAGAATGTGTAGAAAAAGAAAAATGCTGCTTCTCTGTCTGTGTCAAGACGCTGATGGCGGCAGCTGTTGTGCGCTACTAGGACGACACACGAAACACATCTGTGCTACTTGTAGCATAGAGGTCCTAGCCCCTGAACCGTACGCCGTAAATCCGTCAGCCTTAAAGCAGTCTTGAACCCAAGCCCAAGACTCTGTTTGAAGGGTCACTCGAAATTCTCGGCACGTTCAGAAGTACTACAAGGGCCTTCACAAATTAGGATAGGGTTCGGGGGTAGTTTCTGGTACGGTATTATGTCAATGTAACTACAGGGGCATAGTGATAGTTCTTAATAATTAGTTATTCCGATCTCTACATTATCTCAATCGTGATTACAAAAGCCCATTAGTTGGGCTTACAAGTTGCTTACAACATCCCAAGGAACCTTGTTGACGTGTACACTTACACCCAACACTGGAGACCCCTAAGCTAAAGATCCTGGGTCGATTACCCTAAGCCGTGTAAAGCTTGTATCCTGAACCTTGAACCCTCAAGCCTTATTGGGTTTAGGGTTTAGGGGTTTAGGGGTTTACGTTTTAGGGTTTAGGTTAAAAACCCTGACCCACCTTAACCCTGAAACCTTGAAGCCCTAAAGCGACGATCTCTCAACCCAACCCTCAGGAGAAGGAGGCAGCCAAGCGCCTGGCAGCCGAGGTTGATCTGCCCTATGCCGTAAACGCCCAAACCCCAAACCCTAAACCCTAGAACCTAAACCTTAGAAGCTAAAACCCAAAGCCTAAATCCTAAATGCTGGCCTTCGACAGGAAGCCAAGATTAAGTCTCCGTTAAGGGAAACCTTAAAGGAACCTGTAAAGGAACCCTTGAGGGCACCCTGAAAGGAAAGCCGTAAAAGCCCAAACCCTAAACCCTAGAACCTATAAAGCTAAAACCCAAAGCCTAAATCCTAAATCCTAAATGCTGGCCTTCGACAGGAAGCCAAGATTTAGTCTCCGTTAAGGGAAACCTTAAAGGAACCCGTAAAGGAACCCTTGAGGGCACCCTTAAAGGAACCCTTAAAGCAACCCTTAAGGGGTTGTATCATGGTTACTGGTTTCTGTAGGTTGTTCTTGCTTTTGTCTATTGGTTCTTTATACGGGTTCTAAGGGTTCTGCAAGCGTTCCTTTTCTTTCATGGGCTCCTGTATGAAGGTGTTATACGGTTCCTTAAAAAGTGTTTTTGGGGACTTTATAACAGGGGTCAATCTTGATGTAGGCAAGTGGAGCTTAGTTAGTTCAGGGGTTTGGGGAGATGGGTTTCAGGACATTGTGTTTTGGTAGAAATCTACAGTATCCACCATAGCGTCATGTTGATAGCGAGCTCCTTCTGCATTCTCTCAAACCTAAACACTAAAAACCCTAAGACCCGAAGCACTAGAACCCCAGGCCGTGGACCGTCACGGTGTGAGACTGGGCTTAAACCCCGCCACAGAAACAGAACTTACCCAAATGCTCCATGTACCATTATAGTAGATACTTAAGCCTGAAAGGGGTCCCTATGTAGGTACCTTAAGGCCTAAGTATATACTATATGGGTACATGGAGCCTTAGGGTTAAGGAACTCTTTTAAGGTCCCTACATTACCTAAACTCTAAACCACTAAAACCCCTAAACCCCTAGACCCTATAGATCCCTTAATTATAGGAAGCCTTTAAAGAAACCCTTAAATCCTAAACATGGAGCCTTAGGATCAGGGACCAAGAAGGATTGTTGTGGTGCGGTGGGCAGGAAGCAGTTTCGGCTCAAAAGCCTTCTTATATGGGAGTTTCCGAAAATTAGGGGTACCCTAGGCTTCCTTTAAAGGGGGACTAGGGACTATAAGGGTTCCTTTAAAGGGGCTCTTTCAGGGTTTAGAGTTTCCGAAAATTCGGGGTACCTTATTTGGGGGTCCTTATTATAAGGGTCCTACTATTTAGGGTATTATATTAGAGGGAACTCCAGAAAGTTGGAATATGGTTTCAGGGTAAGATACCTTATAGTTTACCATAGAAGGGTTAGGACAATCGGATTCCAACTTTCTGGCTTTTACCTTAGGGTCCCCGATTTTCGGAAAATCTTATATAGAGGCCTTAAGAACTGCCTATAGGATTGCAGGGTCCTTCTTATACTTATAGTATAATGGACCCCCAAACCCTATTGAAATTATCAAGGCGCCTATATCAAACCTCACAAAATAGTAGGTTGTGACTCTTATGACCCCATAATGTAGGGTCTGACACTTAAAAGCATCGGTTTTTGGATCCGCAGGTACAAATGAAGCTAAAGGGCCTAGTTTGGGTTTAAGGCTCAGACGTGAGGGTGTAGGATTCAGGGTTACCCTAAACCCTAAACCCTAAACCCCTAAACCCTAAACCCTAAACCGTGAGGGTGTAGGATTCAGGGTTTAAGGTGTCCCAGTGAGGATTCGGGGGTTAGGGTTTGGGGGTTCTTAGGAGTCCTCGAAGCTACAAGGGATTAGGGTTTAGGGTTTAGGGTTTAGGGTTTAGGGGTTTGGGGTTTTGGGGTTTGGGGTTTAGGGTTTAGGGTTTAGGGTTTAGGGTACCATGGGCCCCTACATCCTAAACCAAGGGTCGTGGACTTCTGAGGGTGCTGCAGTATCTCGGGATCGGGGTGACAGATTGTCCGGTTTGACTATTAGTGGTTCATGTCCTTGGATGAGTTCAGGGCTGGACGGATTGAGGAGCTCTGAAAGAAAGTGGAGATAGTTCGTTGCAGTCGTGGGAAATGATAATTGAACTCGTGGCTGCATGGCACGTACGTACATGTGCAGACAGGTCTGTTGTTTAAACATTCCCAGGGCTTGAAGCTTCTTGCAGCCAGGAACAGCGCCTGCGTGAGGAGGAGGAGGAGAGAAAGAAGAAAGAAGAGGCTATATATGGGTAGTAGGTTGCGTTGTAGTGTTTGGACTTTAGGGTATAGTGGGGCTTGGGGGAACTACCCTAAGCCCTAAACCTCGATCCCTAAACCCTAAACACTAGACCCTACACCCTGAACCCTAAACCCTTATAAACCCAAACACAAGTGGGGCAAAACCATGTGTGCTCCCTACGACTTCCTGACACTCCGGAGCGGGTTTCGCAGTGGTATTTAGAAACAATGTTTAAGTTCTTCGTTCCTATAGTTCCTCAGAAACAGCTGAAACTGTAATTGTTGCTAGGTGTCTAAGTTCAGTATAGGTTTAAGGTTCAGGGTTTACCTGGATCCCTAAACCCTACAAAATGCTGGGTTTTGACCCCTTATAATTATATTGGTCTAATCCGGGGTCTAATCCCTATAGTTATCCCCGAGGTAGGGTTTACAGGTATGCAACCCCGTCTACCTATGCCCCGGCTCCCCTTTACCCTGACGCTTCTCAATCCTGAGCATTTTGGATATGTCTGCAGCAGGACGGTCGCTCGTTTGCAGCAGCCCGATAGCCGTAAGCTTCGGGCCAAGGATGTGATTTTGCTGCACCTTCCAAAACCATAAACCGGAAGATCCGGAATCTCACGCTCCAGACCCCTGCAAAACTTGAAGCTTTGCACCCCACCCCAACACTGCAAAAGCACTCGAACACAGCGACCTACACAGGCACAGAAGGAAGCAGAGCAACGATGCCAATACAACACGCCCCCACACAGACATACACGAATACAGACACTACAAGCACGTACAGACACACAGACACATACATACCTACCTACCTAATTACTTACCTACGTACATACTTACCTATACATAAACTTGTACATATACATATACCTATTACATATACATAAGACAGATAGCGAGTTGTGTTGTGTGAGTGTTTGTTGTTTCTCATTCGTTGTTCGATTTAGTTTTCCGCTTGTTCATAACATCATATGTATATATTCGTATACATACATATGCACATTCAGCTATATTAGCGCGCACCGCGACACAGACACAGTGCCACCACACCATGGGAAGGCTGCCAGAGCTGGGGTTACACAGCCGAAGCCGAGCACCTCCAACGGCAAGAGTTCTCTAAGCGGTGGGGTTCTTTACATAGAATCCTAATTATAAGGTAATCCCAAAAATGAACCACTTTTGGGCCTCTGGGTAAGGGTCTTAACCCTAAACCGTGAACTGTAAGGGGCTGGTTGAGGCTCTTCAAGCGGTTCTAGAAACGGATGGCCATCGCTAAGGATGTCGTTGTCGGGTACAGGGGTTTCGGTTTTTTAAGTGCTAAGGATACCTCTCCGATTTTCGTGGAAAAGAGAGGTCCAAGCAGTGCGTAACACTCCCTTGATTGTCTTGATTGTACCTGCATTGCTTTCCTGGTGTATTCCGAAACCTATTCAAATGTTGAAGGCCCCTAAATACATTTCGGGCGGAGGACCCACCAGGCGAGGAACCCGCAAATCGAGGGTCTCCACCCCCAGTTGACACGGTTTAGAACAGTTTAGGATTTAGGGTTTTGTTTACGTTGCAGTACAGTATAGGTCAGCACATAACTGCCAGCATCGCAAGCGCTGGTATGACAAACGCCACAGCAACTGCCAGGAGAAATGCCAACGAAAGAAGGACGCCGCCAAAAATCCTCACAGCAACAGAGCTTAGACGGTTTAAATATGGGTTCGCTTCCCTTGCAGAAGCTGAACCCCAAAATATGGCAACTCACCGAAACCCCAAGGGTCCAAGTATCTAATAATCATATACTCTCCAAAAGCCTAACCTACATAACTACTATCCTAAAACCGAGTACTTCATTATTTGGTCCTTTGGACCTTTGGAAAGACGTAAGGCTCCACCCCGACTTCCTCCCAAGCCACGCCGACGTCCGCCAAGTCCGCCAAGGCACAGAAGAGCGGGTTTAGGGTTGACCGTTTGCGGGAGGGTTTGTTGTGCATGGGGCCGGGGATAGATGCAACAGCGCTTGCTTGCAGGATGGATTTAGGACGAACAGGACGTGCGTCTTTCTTGTGAAACCTTAAAAGCTGAACTCTAACCCCATGTGCCGAATCTCCACTGTGCCTACAAAGCTCGAATAAGACATATAATAACAGAACATAGTACGGTACAGTGTAGTAGCACAGCATAGGGCATAGCATACCGTTCCACACCGCAGCACAACATATCATATAACATGTAAGGTCATAAAACACCATGTCACGTCAAGTCACACCATATCGTTTCACACCATGCCACCGTATGTATACATACACATCATATTTACATGTACTTGGAGGGTCGGGGGACTTAGTAAGTAGGTAGTAAGTAGACTTATAAGTACCCTAAAAGGGACCCTAATTGGGGTTATGGTACTTAGAAGTCCCCCCCCGACCCTCCAAGTATTGTCTTTGCAGGGAACTCCCAAGTTCAGCTTTCCTACAGACCGGACCCGGAGGACACGTCGGAGCCTGAGATGGGTGTGGGGTTTGGCCCATAGTCTCCGTTGCAGGTTCTTTTGGGTTTAGAGTTTACCCTAAGGCCCCAAAGTAGTTCCTTTTTTGGGGTTCATATATAGAATCCTATAAGGTAATCCCAAAAAGGAACTACTTTGGGGCCTATGGGTAGGTTTGTGGTTCCCTTTTGGTGGTTACGTTAGAGAGTCCCTATACATGAAGCTTGTTAAGCCAAAAACGTACTGCAATGCAAGCTAGATGTACGTCCAGGGAGGTCCGTTCAGGCATGGCTTACGGCTTTCGCGGTGTGCTTCTGTCTAGGCTTCTACTACTACTACTACTACTACTACTACTACTACTACTACTACTACTACTACTACTACTACGACTACGACTACGACTACGACTACTACTACTACTACTACTCCTACTACTATTACTACTACTACTACTACTATTATTATCACTACTACTACTGCTGGTACTACTGCTACTATCACCAAGGTGTCACTGGCCTTCCTCTCACTGCTCGCGCCCGGAAGACTTCCAAAGAGGAGGAGGTCAAGAAGGTCGTCGACCCTACGTTTACCTGTAGGCTCATACCCTACCCCTTTTTTCAGGTATCTACTTTTCTCTATAACAGATCCCAACCATAAAACTAGGTATCCTAAACAAGTGGTAGGGTACAAGCCTCTAGGTAGGGTTCAGGGTTCACGAAGGCTTCTTAACGGGCTCTCTCAGGGATCTATAAGGTGCTAGGGTTTGGGCTTTTGGGGCTTCTGGCCTGGAGTTCAGGGTTTAGAGTTCACAGGGTGTCTTGTTTGGTATTCAAGGCATCATGGTTTAGGCTTGGGGGTGTAGGGTTTAGAATGCGGGTGCATTTTTTCGTTGAGCTCCCAAAGAATGGCTCACAGCGTTGAATCACACATTGCCAATATCCTACTAAACTATTTACGTAGCTGTGGCCGTGGTGGTGGGTATCCAATATACCTTCTGTCACGGTTGCGGTCTGGGGTCCCGAAGGATTTAGGGTGAAGGGATGTTGAGGGTTTACATGTTGAGGGTTATAAAGATCCTTCAAAGCCGCGAGGCGAGATGGTCATGGGGTATTACAGAGCTGTATTATGGTGGAACAAGGCTTTTGTGTGACAAGCGCATGTTGTTAACTTTCAGTAAGTTTCTTAGTTATTCCAAGAAGTTGGTTGTGCAGCTGCAACTAGCTCCGGCCATCGACCCTAATGAGTCATGGCAGTCATGGTACACTCGACAGGCCAAGTCTCTGCAAGTATTGGCTAAAGGGGCCAAGCGAGCTTGTCACCCTCATGTACCCAAATAGTATATACTTTGGGCCCAATGTACCCATATAGGGAGTACTTTAAGGCCAATGTATATACTATTTAGGTACATGGACCCTTATAGGGTTACGAAAACATGGATCTTGAAACGCAGCCGATGGGCGGCCAGATGGCCGATGACCGCCTAGTCGCTTCGTGTGTTTTTTCAACAGGCTACCTATGCCTCGGCGTTCTTAGGATTTTTTGTTGTCATGATACTAACACTCCACGGTTGTCAGGGCTCACAACTACGCCTAAGACCTGAACCCTAAGACCCAAACCCGTAACCCTTAGCGACTTGAGATCTTGATTCGCAAGCTTGCGGTCCTAGGGACACAGGGTTCACTCTGCATAGGGCCCTCAGCCCAAATTCTTGACCCCTAATAACTTAAAATCCGTAACCATAAACCCTAAATATACAAGAATTAAAGCGGGAAGGTCTGGTTCTTCACAACACATGCCCCGAACCACCAACATGCCTTACGTGCGGATGAGTCCCTGGACCTAATTCGGGATGTGTTGATATGCCCTTGAACCCGATATCCGAGATCCCAAACCCCAAAAATCCGAAACGACCCTATACCTTCTGGCCCTAAACCCTAAATCCGTATTTAAACCCCTGAACCCCGAAACCCTGGACCATGAAGCATAAAACCCTTGGCCCTAAGCCCTAAACCCTAAACCTCCTCAACCCTAAACCCCTAAGCCCTAAACCCCTAGACCCCTAAGCCTTAAACCGCTGCTGACACCGCAGAGGTCTTCGATGACATCACGAAGACAGGAGAGCCTTGGCTGCTTAAACCCAGAGACCCCAATATTTCCTCCGATTAAGGAATATACCCAAGGGTTCCTTAAATATGAAGGGATCTATGAGGGCTCTATATAAGAATTACTCCTATCTTAAACTATCATAGTAGCCCCTAGTATGACCCTAAGGGTCCATGTACCTAAATAGTATATACATTGGCCTTAAAGTACCCCCTATATGGGTACATTGGGCCCAAAGTATATACTATTTGGGTACATGGACCCTTAGGGTGATTTAGGTATATGCTTTAATTAGGGGTCAGTGGCGTCTCGTGGGAAGCTGAGTTTTAGGTTCCCCTCGGGGTCCATTTACCTTCAAGGGCTCCTGTTACTAGGATCCGGAGTAGGCCCTTATTCCCTTTTTAAGGTTTCAGGTTCCCTTATAACCACCTTTTAACCAAAAAGGGCACCCTTTTTATTCCTAGGTTACTCTTAGGTCTAGTTAGGAGTTCCTCCAAGGGCTTCTTTGAAGGTTCTAGAATTGCTTAGGTTTTTATAGGATGTAAGGGTCCATGTTCCAACATAGTATATACTTTGCCTCCGAAGCAACCATAGACGGACTACTTTAAGGCCAAAGCATATACCATTTGGGCGTGTGGACACTGAGGGTTCCTTGTTTGGGACATCTTCGGGGTTCACGCGTGAAGGGGTTTCGGGTTTAGGGTTGCAGGTTTTGGCTAACAGGTAATACGGGTCGTGGCTATCTGCTTGAAGGCTCATGTAGGTATAGCGGTTCGCGCGCATGTTAGAATGAGGTTACAAAGATCTGGTAACTGTGGGGACCTTCCTTCCTTGGGATCCGAAAACCCTACCGTTTTAAGGGTTTTACCTTCTAATTAAGGGGTCATAAGCTACTATTTTTTAGGGTTTGGAGATACAGGTTCTTGTCGTACTTGCTTAGGCCGGTGCAAGAGTGGCCTAGTTTAAGTCCGAAGCCAAGCCCCGAACCCAGCCCCGAGCCCTGAACCCCTAAGTGCTTGAACCCCCAAGCCCTAAATCCCTAACACCCCCCTCTGAAAACTCCGAACGCTCTTTCTTGCAATCTACCTAGACCCTCCATCTACCCTCTATTAGACCCTAAATGCCCCTTATTTGGGACCATATACCCCTACAGGGAACTCCAGAAAGTTGGAATATGAAATAATGGCAGGATCCCCTATAATTTACCTTAAAGGGATTATGATATTGATATTCCAACTTTCCGGCTTCTACTGTATTTTAGGGTACAAGGAGGGTCCTGGTAAATCGCTGAACCACGAACTCCCCCAACTCCAAGCCATGGTGCAAAGGCCCGAAAGACTAAAGCTTTGATCGGGCAATAGCCCTAAACCTTAGAAGCTGCCCCCACCCTGTAATAGTGGTATAATAGGAATATAATAGGGCCCTAGTATAATCCTATATAATCCTTATGGTCACTATTACAGGGTGGGGGCCCCTTCTGACCTAAACCCGAGAACCCAGGAAGGAGCCCCCCCAAAACCCTAAAACTCTACACTCTACATGCCACGCTTGACTGACAACTTTACAGCCCTCCACCTACCCTTTAATAGAGCCCATATGTTCCTTAATAGTAGGTATTTAGGGTATAATAGAGGGTAGTTGGAACCCTGACCGCTAAAACTGAACCCTAAAGTCCTAACCCCTAAACCCGGGTCACTACATACCTAGACCCCACAGAGCCCTTCTAGGAACTTCGGAACCCTTATAGATCCCTTGTAACCCTAGGCATCTAAGGACTCATATTATAAGGCTTTTGGGCCCAAAGACCATACTATATAAGGCTTTTGGGCTATTTTGATGCCCAGGGTAAAGGGATCTATAGTCTCTGTGTCGCTAAGGCTGCGACCTTCGAAGATCTCCTGGGCTTCCTTTGCGATCATTTAGGCTTCGGACTCGCCCGGTGCCTCAGGGGTTCAATACTATTATGCTAATAGGGTTTATGGTTTGAAGTTTAGGGTTTAAGGTTCGAAGTTTAGGGGTTGAAGTTTAGGTTTCAAGTTTAAGGTTTAGGGTTTCAAGGTTAATTTAGTTTCATTAGTGTTTTAGGTTTGGGGGGTTTAAGGTTTGGTGCTATTAGTACTCACAATCTCATGATTCTATGGGCAGTTCTCAAAATCAGGGTCCCTTTTTGGGTCCGTTTTACGAGGGTGCCGAGCATTTGGACCGGGGACCTGAAGAGGGACCATAATGCCGGGAACTGCTCATGTACTATTAAAATACGATTGTGGCAATGTAGTATTTCTATCGTGTACTATAAGTTTCACTATCCCTAGAAAGGCTGCAGAGGTTTAGGGTTTCTGATTACGGTGACTATGCCAACTTTTCTTAAGGCAAGTGTTCCTAAGACTATTGCTAGCTTTAGCTGCCTTACTTTTACCGTTACCTTTGCAATGGCGGATATATGCTTTACGGCGGTCAGTGCTGCTCTGCGTTATCATTGTAGGTGTCAAAGACAGCTTCAATAGATACTACTTGTACCTCAAAACTGTTGAGAATATTGTTGTAGATACTACCTGTTCCGCAAAACTGATGAGAATATGCTTGGGAATAACATTATCACTGTCCGTACGTGTCCTTGCAGTGGCCAATCATTGTTCTTGCTGGTACTAGCCAAGCGACAACGGGCCGTCAAAAGCCAATGCAGGATCCTAACGACAGAGCCTAGATCCCGACGCCTTCAACTCAAAGTTTTAATCCCCATGACATCCCAAGCCCCTAAACCCGGAACTCCTATTAAGCCCCAAAGGCTTCACCCGCAAATGCCAGATCCCAAGCTTCCAAACCTGACTTGCATAACCCCGAGATTTTCCCTAAGGGTCCATGTGCCCATCTAGTATAGGCCCTTAAGTGCCTATATAGGGAACCCTTATCAGGCTTATGTATCTACTATAAAGGTACATGGACCCTTAGGGAAACTTCCCCAGAGGGTGCAAGTACCCAAATAGTAGGGTTTTAAGTCCCAAAATCCATACTCTGAATGGTTTTTGGGCCTTGAAACCCTACTATTTGGGTACTTGCACCCTTAGGGTTCCAGACCCCCACACCCAAAACACACGCCTGACATGGCAGGCCGAAGCCAGGGCATTCTTCGAGCAGTATGGAGAAGGCTTTCGGGCATCTTTCGGGCATCGGTTTGGTTTTAAGAGTTTAGGGTAATACTTTTTTCGTCAAGTTCTCTATTATTGACTACGATCGATGATCCCTAAAGCCCTGTTCTAGACATTGAGGTGCAAGCTATAGCAAAGAAACCAAGTAACCAAGACACCCTAAGCCCTAAAACCTTAAACGCTGAAACCCTAAACCCTGAAACTCTAAACCCTAAAAACCTAGAGCCCTAATCCCTAAAACACTAATCCCTAAAACTCAAAACCCTAAAACTCTTAACCTTAAGCATCCTGAACCCTTAAACCCTGAACCCTAATCCCTAAAACTCTAAACCCTACAACCTTAAACCCTCAAACCCTAATCCCTAAAACTCTAAACCTTAAACCCTAAAACCATAAAATCCCTAAAACTCTAAACCTTTAAGCATCCTGAACCCCGAACTTTCGGGCCGGTTCCCCTCCGCGTACATCTCTTTGCCTTACCATGATTTCAGATTAATTAGGGTTTAGCGAAGGATCCCGAATATGATTGCAGGTATCTTCCTTAGTTACAGAATTTTCCAAAGTCTAGGGTGAATGCGTAACTTGGAGGCTCCTATCATAACCCGACCCTAAGGGTCCAGGTATCTCCTTAGGAGGGTCCGGAATGTTTTAGGGAGAGTCCTTGGGTCTCTTTGGGTCTCAGAAATCCTACATTGTGAGGTTCCTCAAAGTGTTAGGACCCTTAGGGTATGGAGCAATCCCAGTTACGATCGATGTTCTTTTTTAGGGTTTAGAGTTTTGGGTTTCAGGTTTCGGGTTTAGGTTTTTGGGGTTTTAGGGTTGGTTTTGGGTTTAGGATTTTAAGTTTTGTTCGAGACTCGAGAACGCAAATGTTTAGGGCTTTGTCTTTCTACAAGTAGCCATCACAAAGTCTTGCTTTCCGCGAAACTAAATCAGCTTGACGAGATTCCTCCCCCTGGCAGCGTTGCAGCAGTTGCCAGCTTTTTTTTGCACCGTGTTACAGACTCACAAAACCGCATAAGGAGAAGCACATTCAGTGATTAGGACCCCTATAGTGCGCACTTTACACACGCTTGTTCTTAAACCCTGAAGCCCTTCAGTTTGCAGCCCTTGAAGAAAAGTCGGCAAGGAATCGTGAGATACTTGGAGGGCATTACTTCAACAGTTGTAGTTTATTTGTTTAAGTAATATGAATTATGGCAGTGTGAGTAAGCAGTAGCATTATTCCCGAGAAATCCTTGTGGTTGCCCAACCCCATGACAATTAATTACTAATGGCCTGGTACTAAACCCTCAGAGTGCCCCATACAGTAGCCCTTAGGACTCTCTGAAGGAGCCCCCTTTTGCCGCCCTGGGCCCCTTGAGGCGTCGCTCTATCATCGAAAACCCCGAACCATCAGACCCCAAACGCTAAACCCGAATAGCGGACCCGAATCCCTAAGGGTCCATGTACCCAAATAGTATATACTTTGGCCTCAAGTACTCCCTACATATGTACATTCGGCCCAAAGTATATAGTATTTGAGTACATGAAGCCCTTAGGAAATGCCCCTAAACACCCCGAAAACCCGCAGGCAGGGAGTCCTTGACGCTCCAAGACTTGAAGAAAGGCTACGCAAGCTGCCGGCCCAGATGATGGGCTTTTAGGGTTTAGGGTTTAGGGGTTCCTGCAATCCTGAACGGACTCTGTAGGGGTGCTCTAGTACAGGAGTTTAGTGTGCGGGGTTTTGACTTTAGGATTTGAGGCTTTTAGGTTTTAGTGTCCGGGATTTTGGCTTTAGGATTTGAGGCTTTTGGTGTCGTGTTTTTTGGGTGGTAGGATTTGTGTGTGTGTGTGTCTTTTTCCACGGCTTTGGAATATGATATAGGGGTTTGGGATTCAGGGTTCATGTTTTAGGATGGCATTCCCGCAGAATCACATGGAGCTTGAACAACTAGTAGCAGCATCGCTTTGGAGTCTTTATCGCAAATGCCCTAATTAAACCCTACGGAACTTGATAACATCTCATGTTCAATCCTTCTGTTGAAACGATCATAGGGAGCCTAATCCGAACCCCGAGCCCGAATCAGGATTTTAATCCCGCCCCACTCAAACAACACGGACCTCCGAGCCTCCCTCCCAACCCCGGAACCTCGGAACCGGAACCTGAACCCACAGCATTAAGCCTGCGCGCAAACCTTGAAGCTCCAAGCCCTTGTGCGCAAGAATGAATGACACCGCGGGCCGGCTTTAATCATGCGAGGTCTGAATCCCTTCATGATTTGCGATCGCCGCATGCTCAGCTGTTGCTTGCAGACAGCACATGTATTTTGGAAAAGGGTTCATGTATGAGAGCTATAGGCAACAGGCCAGAAGGCATGGGAGCCTCCGGACTTTTATGCCAGTGATAATGCATGCATACACACGTATGCACATATGGCTTGCCGAGTACCTGCACCATCCTGCACCTCTCCATACACGTATACATATACATTTACATTTACAATAGACAAACATAATAACAAACATATTATGTATCTATTTATTTATTTACTTATTTATTTACTTATTTATTTATTTATTTATTTGTTTATTTATTTATTCATTTATGTGTGTATTAATTTATTTATGTATTTATTTATTTATTTTTATATTTAAGCACATACACATATATGTACACATATATGGTCACGCGCTCCGCAGCCCCCCCCCCCCCTCCCCGCCCAAAGGTCAATGGTCCGGATATAGGGTGGGGCCCCCCCCTCCCCTGTGGTGTGGGGTGTGGGGTTCCTCTTCCCCCTGTGGGGTGGTTGTGGGGTTTTGGGGTTTGGGTTTAGCTTAAGCTTTTGAGTTTTGGGTTTACGGTTACAAGGTATAAGGCTTCGAGTCGACAAGGGCTTAGGGAGGATTTGCGGTGTATGCTCTGCTTTAGGCTTAGAGCCTGCAGTTAGGTGGGGTTTAGGGTTGGGTGTAGCGTTTTAAGTACAAGTTAAGGTTGCTCAAAACGGGGCACGCGCTGCGTCATAGGGTTTACGGCTTGCTTGCGAAGGGCTTGCGCGTGAGCCCTGGCCGCCAGCACCACCCCACCATCCAGTGGCAGCTCCAACGGCCCCAACCCCTTTCCGCACACGCCAGCCCCCCCCCCCCCCACCCCTGTCAGACCATACCATTGGGGGGGGGGGGGGCTGGGAACGCCAGACGCCTGACCATATATGCATGCACCGGTACCTATACATACACATATGCAGAAACGTAAACATATACATCTTCATACATGCATATCCGCGTAAACAGATGCTTGTGCATCTAGTTCGCACACACGCACACATGCACGCACGCACGCGCATACACACACAGACGCACACCCATGCATGAATGCAAGCATTCATATTTCAAGATGGATGCGCAGATGCGTGCTTACATACATACGTACATACATACAGACATACATGCATACACATGGAAGTTCTGAAACCCACATATGTACATACTTACATGCATCCATACACAGATACTTGCATACTTACATACTTCCATGCAGATATGCAATCATACATATATACATATACATATACATATACATATACATGTACATATACATATTCATATTCATATACACATACACATAGACATAGACATAGACATACACATACACATACACATACATATACATATACATATACATATACATATATACATATACATATACATATACATATACATGTACATATACAAACAAACATACATACATACATACATACATATACATACGCATACACATACACGTACAGACACACACACACACACACACACATGTTAGTAATCCTCCTGCTCCAGTTCTCGGACAGAAATCTACTATATACTCGTTTCTCAAGGGGTTTCGGCTTCACAAACTTCCAATGCCCGGTCTGGAATTTTTAGGGTGATGTTCTTAGAGCCCCGAGAATCGATTTCTTGGCAGGCAAGTCGGCGATCGTCATCCGAAAGCCTGGCTCGCCCTGCCCTTGGAAACACTAGCACTGCCTGGTTTCGGCTGTAGGGTTGAGGGTATAGGAGTGATGAGACGGGCAAGACCAATGCAAAGACTTCGAATGGCCACTACGAGCGCACTGCAGAGCTGTACAAACTGTTACGATACAATGCGGGTGAGACGGTGCGAGCAGCGAGTAATTGTACAGTTACTGTACATCCGGCACTTCAGGGCCAAAATGCTTACTAGGTGGCCGCAGGGACCCTTGTCCTGATACCCCTATGGTCCCTTATGGTCCCTTATGCATACGTTGAAGAGCCCTGAAAGGAACCCTAGACGGAACGCCATCAGCGAAGCCAGGACCCCGACGCCATCAGCGAAGCCAGGACCCCGAATCCCTAAACCCTAAACTCTTAAACCCCTAACGCTAGGCCTTTAAACCCCTAACCCTACACCCATAGACCCCTAAATCTTAAAACCTCTAAACCCTAAATCCCTACACCCTAAACTTTATAAACCTTGCAGCCTAAGCCTAAACCCTAAATCCCTTACAGTACCCTTATGTATCGCTTGCAAGGAACCCCAAATAAAGCCCTAAACCCTAAACCCCAATGGATTCCTGTAAAGGAACGCTGATAAAGCCCTCAAGCCCTAACCCCTAAACCCTGTACCTTTCGGATCCCTTTAACGGAACCGTAATAAAGCCCTAAAGTCCCAAACTATGGATCCATGTAAAGGAACCGTAATAAAGCCCTAAACCCAAAGCCATAAACCCTAAACCCCCAAAGACCCCTTACAGATCCCTTAATGGAACCCTTAAGGAACTCTCCCAAGGCCCCTGCATGACCTAAACCCCTAACCCCTAAAACCCCTGACCCCTAAACCCTATAGATCCCTTAATTATAGGAAGCCTTTAAAGGGAACCCCTAAATCCTAAACCCTATAGATCCCTTGTAGATCCCTTAAAGGAGCCCTAGCAGTGCCTGGGAAGCCTAGGATCTCCCTTAGAGAAGCTCTTTTTACCGAGCCTTCTTCTTAATTTTGGTTACCACTATGGGCTATTAGACCTTAAGGGTACCTTAATCTACCCTTAATAGGGTCCTAATACGGATCTTTAGGGTCTAATGGCCCATAGTGGTTACTAGGGAATGGAAGAATGGTAGTAATAGTAGGTATAATTGTAACCAATTCCTCCATTCCCTACTAACCAAAGGTAAGTATCCCTTGTAAGGAACCCTAAACCCCTATAGATCCCTTTAAAGGAACCCTAGACCCCTATAGATCCCTTCAAAGGTAAGTCTTTTCCAAAGCCGAGGCTTAGCTCGGCTCAACTCGTGGACCTCCATGTGGAAGTGTGCGACGACAGCGAGGTTTGGGGGCGGGGGGTTTAGGGGGGTTTACAGAACATCACGCCCTGGTGGCGTGCGTTTTCGTGTGTTCGTGTTTTCACTTGCACTCTCAGATGGCAAGCTCAGGGTTTAGGGGTTCCTTTTAAAGGGATCTATAAGGGTTCTATGGGATTCTATCTATGGTTCTTTTGAAGGGATCTACTAGGGTTCTAAAAGGGATTTCTTTTTTAGTCTTGTGCGGTTTCGGGTGTTGGGGTTTAGGGTTTTAGGGATTCCTTTGAAGGGATCTATAGGCGTTCCCTTAAAGGCTTCCTATAATTAAGGGATCTATAAGATGATCTGTAGGGTTTACGGGTTTTGGGGGTTTTAGGGGTTTGGTTTTTTTGGGGTCTAGGGTTTAGGAGTTCAGGGTTTTAGGGGTTAAGGGGCTAGGGAGGGTTCAGTGGTGAGAGCGAGGAGGGGCAGCCCATAGCGCATTGCGGTGCAAGGTTTAGGGCGTCAGTGTCAAAGGTTTGATGCGTTGAGCCGACGACGGGCCCAACAAGAAAGGTAGCTGCAGAACCAAACGGGAGTTGGGGCCACAAGTGACACGTCGGACTAAACCTTGACTGTGAATCCGAACACCTATCGTTAAGGGTTAGACCCGAAAACTAAGGGGTCATGAGCCATAGCCTGACTTGTTGTAAGGTTTGAGGCTACAGTTACAGGTAACACCTCATCCAGAGGGTCCATATACACTACAATTATGGAGTTAATCTCTAAAAGACCATCCCCATCATGGTTCTGCGGGGCCGAATTGCACAATAGTAATGCATATGGAACCTCTTGATCAATAATGGGGATGAGGGCTTAAGTCTTAGCCTCTAGGATAAAGAGAAAACGAGGCTCTGGCCCTTCGTAGACCCAGAGGGTCCATATATATCTATCGATATGCATTTATTTCTTTGTATATATATATATATATATATAATTGCTACTAGGACTCAGGGTAGGCCCGTATTACCGTTTTTAGGGTTTAGGTTCCCATACAACCCACTTTAAACCAAAAAGGGAACCCCTTTTAGTCCTAGGTTCCTCTTAGGTCTAGACTGCCTGTATGAAATTACGCCCCAAAAGACCATCTTTATTATGGTTTTTGGGATAGGGTGCCATAATGCCATAATAGTAGTATATATTAGAAGGGGCCCCCACCCTGTAATAGTGGTGTGACAGGAATATAATCGGGCCCTAATATAATCCTTAAGTCACTATTACAGGGTGGGGGCAGCTTCAAAAGTACATATCAAGCCCCTGGGAGTGCTCCGAACCGTATTACCTATAGTCTCCATTGTTATTTCTTTTTTTTGTTATATAACCAGTTCTATGGTTAGGATCCTATAATAGAGATTTTTGTTAACCAAAAAAAGGAACTACAATGGAGACTATAGGTAACTTAGCTGATGGGTAAGCCTTGCCATAGGTTTGGGGATCCGCAGGTGGTGACATTGCAGTGGCATCCCTTTCAAGCAAGCTCCTCAAGATCCCAACACAGGAAATCTGCGATTTTCGGGTTTAGGATTAGGGTTTAGGGTTTAGGCTTTTTCATATAAGTTAGATCCTGTAAAGGTACCCTTACACTCAAACAGCATATCAAGATCCTTCCTCTAGATCCAGGCCCTATGTTTTAGATCCTTAACTCACTAAGCTATTAAAACCGTGAAGCCCTAGACCTAGACCCTGGAACTGGAATCCTGAACTCTGAACCCGAAATACCTTCACCAACCGCAGGGGGACTCCCTGAAAGGTCTACATTTGCGATGTGACCAGCCAAGTCTTCGTTGATGAATGCTAGAGTCTGAGACTTCGGGGGTTTTTGGTTGGCGTTGAACGTTTAGAGTTGAGGGTCTGTAGGGTGTAGAGGTTCGGGTTTAGGTAATTTCGAACCTCCGACAGAGGCTTCGTAGTTCTCGATAAGAGCTTGGTGTTTGGGGTGTGTGGCTTAGTGTGTTGATGTGTTCTCTGCGAAGTTTTTGGTGTAGAGTCTGTTCCCCCCTTTCGGTTTTCAACCTTATTCCCAACAGTGCTCCTGTGCGGAAGCAGCCAGCAGACGACACCATCAACTGGTTTAACGTCGACTAATTCAGAGCTTGTGTGCTTTGGCTATTCGGTCTGCTGCAGCAGCGCACCACACCTAAACCCTTTCCCAAAGGCTCCATGTACCTTTATAGTAGATACTTAAGCCTCAAACGGATCCCTGTATTGGTACTTTAAAGGCCTAAGTATCTGCTATATGGGTACGTACACGGAGCCTTAGGGTTTTAAACCTGCACGAGAGGTGGGAGTTTCCGAAAATAGGGGACCCTAATATAGTACCCTAAATAGTAGGGCCCCCATTATAGGGACCCCCAAACAAGGTACCCTTAATTTTCGGAAACTCTAAACCCTTATAGAGCCCCTTTAAAGGAACCCTTATAGTACCCTAGTCCCCTTTTAAAGGAACCCTAAGGTACCCCTAATTTTCGGAAGCTACCAGATGTCTACACCGAGGCAAGAGGTGCACGATCCTCATCGGTCCCGTGCTAAGTCCGAGGGTGCGATGCTGTGCCGGGCGCGGTTTGGCGTCATTGCTATTTCGAGGATCCCTATTATCATTGTAGTATCATATACCCGTGAAGCCCCATTCTAATTGTTGAGGCCCCTACCACTATGGGCTATTAGACCCTAAACATCCCTATTAGGACCCTATTAAGGGTAGATTGAGGTACCCTTAAGGTCCAATAGCCCATAGTGGTATATAAATTCCAAGCTCATCCCGGAGTCGGGGCCTGCAGACATTCGGATGACGGTTTAGGGTTTTAGGGCGTAGGTTGTAGGTAGGGTTGAGGGTTATGATGGGAGCCTCAAAGTTACGTATTCACTCTAGACAACCGAAAATCCTGTAATTAAGGGATATACCTTTCATCATATTATTAGGGACCCTACAACAATTTAAGGTCAATTTCTTAGTTTGCCCTCAACCCTTGGTAACATCTATAGTAGCCCTCCAAGCTCATCCAAACCGAACTCCTAGCCTTTAGACTCTGCAAGCTCCTCACAACTTCATTCAGGCTATCCTCAGTTTTAAGACTCCACCCCAACCCTGAGCCCTAAACCCTCCACGTTGGCCTTTGCATCCGAAAACACGAGAAGCTCGAGTGACTTTGCCGCCATCTAAGGCCCATGCGAATCCTCCGTCTTCGTCCGTGAGTGTTTCTCAGCCGATATAAACCCTTACGGCTTAGGGTTTATAGGGGCCAAACCCTCAACGGGACCGGTGGAATGCTTGTCAATTTCGGATTGTTTTGGCAGCATCACCTTGTTCCAAGACCCCGAATGGCGCTTTTCTTCATCATATATGGGAGTTTCCGAAAATTAGGGGTACCTTATTTTGGGGTCCTTATAATAAGGATCTTACTATCTAGGGTACTCTATTGGGGTCCCCAATTTTCGGAATCTCCCATATTCATTCTTACTTGCTTGCGTTGCAGCGATCGAATGTTGATTTGGCAACCACGTTAGGGGTTGCTGTTTGCACAGAATGCGCTCTTGTTTTATGCTGTTTTCTTTGCATGCCTTTTGTTTGTGCCAAAGCTTTATCTTCTCCCCTACTACAACCACCACCTGTAAAACTACAGGGTATATCACCCAGAACAGGAAGCTTTTGCATCCCCAGGCAATAGTCATTAGGCCCAAGAAGGACATAAGCATAAGCATTTTATAGGGATATTCCTACATTATTGTGCTTCATGGTTACAAGGGACTTACATGTGGATATCCCTATCCTAATTTTTGCTTATGTGCTTTTTGGGGGGCCCTGGTCACGCTTCCGTCATGTTTGCATGATATCAGTCTCCAGAGCGATCTGCGTCCATGTCCCCAATGCAGGCGTTTGCCGTAAGGTCTCGGGCCTACAGGTTGAGGGTTTAGAGGCTTTGTTTTTGTTAAACCTTACGTGCCCCGGACTGTGGGTTGTTTAGGGTTTCTCTTACATCACAGCTAAACTTACCTTTGGTTAGTAGGGAGTGGAGGAATGGGGTACAACTATAACTACTATTACTACCATTCCTCCATTCCCTACTAACCAAAGGTAAGTAAACCTGAAAGCCAGCCCTAAAGCCTAAACCCTGAACCCTGCATCCTCAACCCCAAACTAGACCCTGCCGTCTGATCTCTAAGAGAACCCAGAGACTCCAATATCCCTGAATTCAGGAATGCACCTTAAATTCTAGCAGGATCCCTAGTGTGGTTCAAGGAAGATATTCCTGAAATCATATGAGGGATCCTGCAATCCCAAATAATTAAGGTATAGTCCTTAGTTGGGGGATATTGGAGTCTTTGGGTACCCTAAAACCCCTAAATCTCTTATAGGAGCCCTGAAGGGAACCCTTACAGATCCCCTTAAAGGAACCCGATAAACCCCCAAAAGGAACCCTAGGCATCCCTTTACACGGAACCCTATGAACTCCTGCAGAACCCTGAAAGGAACCCCAGGTATCTCTTTAAAGGGAACCCTTTAAACTCCTACAGAAGCCTTAAAAGGAACCCCAGGTATCTCTTTAAAGGGAACCCTATAAACTCCTACAGAACCCTCTAAACGAACCCCAGGTATCTCCTTAAAGGAACCCTAGGCATCTCTTTAAACGGGATTACTAAGAGTCTCTGAGTTCCAATCCCGGCTCATTGAGGCGAAGACTGCGTCTTCTGGCCGCCGCCTGAGCTCAGGGTCAGGGTCTCTTAAGGGTTTAGCCTTATCCTGTTTCATGGTTCCCCCAAAAGAATAAACGTAGACCTTCTTAAATAATTCCTACTAAGGGATATAGGTATAGGCTATTGGGCTCTGTCTATTATTTCTAAAAAGGACAAGGGTGTAAGGGTTTAGGGCTTCGGGTTTCCTTTAACGGGATCTATAGGGGTTCCTTGAAGGCTTCCGAAAATTAAGTTAAGGGATATATAGGGTGTAGCGCTCAGGGGTTTAGGGCTTAGGGGCATAGGGATGTATAGGTTTTAAGGGGTTTAGGGCTTACGGGTTTAGGGCTTTGGGGTTTGGGGGTAGTATAGGGTTTAGGGCTTAGGGGTTTTGGGGCTTAGGGGTTTAGGGATGTACAGGGTTAAGGTGAAACCCTACAAAATAATTAAGGGATCGTAGCCTACTTTTTTGTGGCGTTTGGGGACCATGTCGTCTGGAGGAACTTGACCCATCAAACCATACACAACGCAAAATGGGCCCTCTCATGTATACAATCTGATCTCCGACATCGCATTGCACGAGTCGCTAGCACCACGTGGTTGGACACAAGAGGCTACGCAATTTTCCAGAACATCATCAAATATGATGAAGGAGGATGGGTGCTGATCGATGACATCATTGGGATGGAAGTCCTGTGGACGCACGATTGCCGTCGGATCACTGATACCGCTTCTCATTCTGACGAAGACCAAAGGAACAGAGTGTACAATGAAAGGTTGCATTTGCTCTTCCGAGGCAACTGAGGCAACTACTTCAATGCCAAGCACAAGCGAGACGGCAAGATCAGATTGCAATTTTTGGGGAATCAGGTTGAAAGTTCATATAGGGTGCCGGTTTTTGTGGTTTAAAGCTTCCGGATCACAGGCTTCTTTCAAACTTTCAGGCTTCTTCAAGTAAACCCTCAGGCTCCATGTGCCCACATGGTACATACCTAGGCCCGAACGTACCCAAAATAGGGACCTCAGTAAAGACCGTACTGGCACATGGACATTCACACCCTAAATGCGAAACCCTTATGGTGCCCTTAGACGAACCCTTAAAGGGACCCTTAATGCACCAAATGAGCGTAGTTTTTTTGGCGGGTCTGCGGGCGTAGGCTTGCCCGCTTTCAACTGTTTTTTTTCCGCCCTGGGAGGGGTCATGGAAGCCCATACCGAGAGACATCTGAGATAAGGAACATTCCTTAATTGACGGATTTTGGAAGGTCTGGTCGCCCCGCACCGCTTAATAAATGCTTTACTTGGGGTTTGGGGGCTAAGGGTTTATAGGGTTTAATGAGACTCTTGTTATATGGTTTAACCCCAAACCCTAAAACGAGTTTATTTCCCAATCGAGGGCTTTGGGAATCTCCGGGTAAAGCAGCGCGTCGACCCCAGGATTGCCAATCAGCAGCTGCGCACAAGTGACCCGGCTCTGATGTCCCCAGGGACAATACAATGTAAACCCTAGACCCTCATATACCCTAAAAACTATAGTAGGATCCCCAACACTCATATACCCTAAAAATTACAGTAGGACCGACCCTAAACCCTTAACCCTCACATATTCTAAAAACTATAGTAGGACCCTAAACCCATAACCCTCATATACCCTAAAAACTATAGTAGGGCCCCTAATATGATTTAAGGAATATTCCGAAATTTAGGGGTATAGTCTGCTCTTTTGGGTCCATGGTTTAAGGTTCGCCGCTTCTAGGTCGAGGGTGCTGTGGCTAGCTGTAAGGGCGACCCGGACCTTCCCAAGAATCCCTCAATTAAGGAGTTTTCCTTAAATCATTTTAGGGATCCTGCTATGATTTAAGGTATACTTCCTGCTTTACCAGTAAGGATTTCAGAGGGTCTGGGTACCTTTCAGATTCTGAAGAAGTGAATCCATATAGACCCCCTTATAAGAAGCTCAAGAAGGTAGGGATATCCCTATAAAATGCTTAGGCTGATGTCCTTTTGGGTCCCTATACCGACTCCTCAGTCGCGTAAACCCGAGCCACCCGAGCCAGCCAAGGCATCCAAGAAGCTAGACTTAACGTAGGGGCCTTTATAATCAGAATGGGCTTAGAGTTTAGGGTATAGGGTTCCTTTTAAAGGGGTCTGTAAGGGCTATCATAGGGGCCTTTACAATTAGAATAGGCTTAGAGCTTAGGGTTTAGGGTTCCTTTAAAGGGGTCTATAAGGGCGGCTATTATATAGGATTAAAAATGTATATAGGGGACTGACCTGGACCCTATAAAGCCTTCCTTTTTTACGGTTCCCTAGTATGATTTCCGTATATAAGTCCTTCAAAAGGTAGGTTATAAGAGGTTAAGGTGTTACTAACTTAATATCTTATGTTCCAGTTGTCCAAAAGAAGTGGACAGACATTCTTTATTCAGTTCTCCGATGCAGACCAGGCTGTGTTGAACATCCAGCTGCACCCTTCGCACGGTTTAGGGTTTAGGGCTTAGGATTTAGGGCCTAAGCCCTAAACCCTAAACGTCTGCGAGCTGCTCGACAAGCTCCTTAAGCCCGACAATCCCAGAGGGTCCAAGTACCCAAATAGTAGGGCTTTATGTCCCAAAATCCATACTCTGAATGATTTTTGGACCTTGAAACCCTACTGTTTGGGTACTTGGACCCTTAGGGAATGAGATCGACAATGTCTCCAGCTGGGTCATGCGATGGCCACAAGAGCAAGGAGTTAAAGATAGAGCGTCGGCTTCTGAAGCGGAATCCAATGCCGGTGTGGAAACTGAAGAGGGAAATGGAAGAGCAAGGGTTTCTTTTAAGGGTTTAAGGTTTAGGGTTTTAGGAGTTTAGGAATTTAGGGTTTGGAGTTTAGGGTTTAAGGTTTAGGGTTTAGGGCTTTGCGGGTTCCTAATTATACCCGGTTTCTTTTACCCTATGGGTCCTTATGACTATTATAGCCTTCGGATTTGTTAGACGATTCATAGCCTCAAGTTGCCTTTCGCCCCTGAACCCAGCGGCCCAATCGCTCAGATGCCCTACCCATGCCTTCCTCCCTATGATCCCTTCTTTGGGATCCTTGGCATTGGTTTTGTCTTGAAGAATCCTACTCATCAACCCTGCATCCTAAAACCCATCCTTAGCTTAGAATTGTTACCCAATGCTTCCAAGGACCTTATAGTTAGGGCCCTAGACCCCTTAAGGACCCAATAGTAAGGTCCCTGGAAGCTTAGGGTTAGCCAAGGCAAGAACTGCATTGCAGAGTGCAGGTAGAATCTGGAATCCGACGCTGCCCACGCAAGTGGCGGTTCCTTCTCGAATGTGCGTGGAACTGTCTGGCATAGGCCTCGAAGTCAAAGAGCCCCTAAAGCTACCTACCCCGAACTCCGAACCCTCAAAACTGTCACCTGGCCCAACCCCTAAGCCCCAAAACCCCAAAAGTTTCTAAAGTCATTCAGCCGCAAGCCCTCTAAACACCAAACCCTGCACCGAGCCCTAAGCCCACAACCCTACTTAGAGGCTCATACATGATACCCTACCCTTTTTTGAGAAAAACCTAGTTTAGTTGGCTCGGATCTGATGTTTAGAAAAGTAGATACCCTAAAACAGGGGTAGGATAAGCAATAAATAACTACCCTGCACAACGCCCCTACAACCCAGTAGACCCTAAACCCTAAACCCTAACCCCAAACCCTGAACCCCTAAACATGAATATATATATATATATATATATTCCTTAATTCAGGGACATTGATTGCAGTACCTCCCAGAGGGTCCAAGTACCCAAAAAGTAGGGTTTAGGGTTTAGTAGGGTTTTAGGTCCCAAAATCCATACTCTGAATTGTTTTGGGGACCTTGAAACCCTACTATTTGGGTACTTGGGCCCTTAGAGTCTGGCTCCATGTACCCACATAGTACATACTTATAGGCCTCAAAGTACCTATATAGGGACCCCTTTAAGGCCTGAGTATCTACCATAACGGTACTTAGACCCTTAGAGTCTGGCTACCAAGGAGAAGTTTTAAGTAATTACAAGTATGGTTACCTTATTTATAACCCCAATTACTAAGTCCCATGATCCTTTAAGTAGACCCTAAACCCTAAACCCTATAGATCCCTTTAAGGAACCCCTATAGATCCCTTTAAGGAACCCCTATAGATCCCTTTAGTCCCATGATCCTTTAAGTAGGGTCTGGCTACCAAGGAGACTGCAAGCGCTGCACCTTCCATTTGTACTCGAAGCCGGAGCCTGAGGATGGGTCCCACTTGGAGGGTCGGGGGACTTAGTAACTATAAGGGGTTCCTTAAGGGCCCCTTCAAAGGGATCTATAGGGATTCTATAGGGGTTTAGGGTGTAGGGGACTTAGTAAATGGTTATTTTTGGGGACTTATAAGTACCATAACCCCAATTAGGGTCCCTTTTAGGGTACTTATAAGTCTACTTACTACCTACTTACTAAGTCCCCCGACCCTGAAAGCAAGGGTCGTTGAACTTTGAGTTAAAGGTCTAAGTTCATAGGGTTTAGGTTTAGGGTATATGGGTTGCAGGGTTCACACTTAGGGATTAACTTTAAGTTTAGGGCTTAACTTTAGGTTTAGGGTTTAAGTTCAGGGTTTAGGGTTTGGAGTTTTGGGTTTAGGGCCTAGGGTCCCTGTTGTTCTAAGGCTTATACCCTGTACTTGAGGGGTCTTAACTTAGCGTGCTGTGTTTGGTAGGGTCTGGGGCTACTTCACCATAAACCCTAAACCCGAAAGCCTAACCAAGCGTCATGCAAGGGATGTCAGGATCTGCGGGATTCAGAGACTGCGAAAGCAAAGGTAAATCACTCAAAAGAGGAACTACAAGGAAGTTTTGGGTTCAGGGTTTAGGAGTCAATATCCCAAAAGAGGAACTACAATGGAGACTGTAGGTGAAGTGTATGTCTAGGGTATTCTGCACTTTGGGCTGTAAAGGGCTTGCAACTATAGAGTAACGATGATGTTCATGATAATCCCAGAGGGTCCAAGTACCCAAAGAGTAGGGTTTGAGGTCCCAAAATCTATACTCTGAATGCTTTTTGGACCTTGAAACCCTACTATTTGGGTACTTGGACCCTTAGGGAATGGTGATGGCGCCGATGGCGGCTTGCCTCAGCCCAGCCCCAGGTCCTGCACCGCAGACGTCTCTGTAACGTACACATATGCAACTCAAACCCTGCAATATCGTAGGTTATCACCCCTGAATTAGGGGGTAGAACCCTTAAAACGGTAGGGCTTTTGGCGGATTACCCATTGTAGGGAATCAGAAAACGCTTTAGAGTCAGACTTTCTCAGAAAACTCACCACGCAAGAAGAGGCGTCCGCCGAAAGGACATGTTACATGTTGCTACGCAGGTTTCGCGTGGAGGTCGTTATTCTGAAGCTCCAATCACATACGCCCCTACGTACGTGTCTACGCACTCACACAGCATACAAGTTGACCATACAGTCAGATAGGAACCTGCTTAATGCCCGGGCATATACTGTAACTGTATAGACCGCTGCAAGTCAACGGCAGACGTCACTAAACCCCAAACCTTATGCCCTATAGTTACACCTCAGCCCTAAACCATAAGCCCTTGAAGCAAAGCCGTACGCCCCGTTTTGGTCTCAGCCCAGGACCGAGCCAGTCATTGAAACGTCCGAAGACATGGCGGCACCCTTGGGAGAGTTCATGGCTAGTTAAGGTTTAGGGAGTTCCGGGTGTAGGGTTCAGGATTTTACCCTCGGCATCTGCGGACTCGTATATTAGGGCTTTTGGGCCCAAAGACCATACTATACATGACTTTTGGGCTATTTTGATGCCCAGGGTTACGTGATCCGGAGAACGCGCGACCAAAAAGGCGTGGAAGTGGGGTTGAGGGCGGCAAGACGGTTGCTCTGGAACCCTAAGGCTCAAAATAGCCCAAAAGCCTTATATAGTATGGTCTTTGGGCCCCAGATCCTTTAAATATGAGTCCCTAGAGCCTAAGGGGAAGCCTCCATGGATGAAACGGTGGCCTCGCTGAGACGGTGGAGTCGGAATGGGTCGGCTGTTGAACCCAGAGACTCCAATATCCATTTATTAAGGAATATACTTTAAAATATAATCGGATCCCTAATATGGTTTAAGGAATATTCGTTAATTAAGGGATATTGGAGTCTGTGGGGACTCATCCGGAAGCGTTTGGATTGTGTCCATGTCGATCAAAGACGCTAACGTGCCGAGTGCAGGACGGCGAGTCACTGCTGCTGCAGATCAAACGAGCTAAAGTCCAGGCTTCTAGCAAACCTTCGTAGTTTAATGCCTGTCGTACATTTTGTCTCACGCTTTCATCTTTATAGTTTCACCAGTGCAGAGGACCCGCTAGAGCATCCAAAAAGTCATGGCATCGAAGTGCTGATGCGAGGCTGGCAGGATTCCTCAGGGAGATAGACAGAGATAGAGAGAGAGAGAGAGAGAAAACAAAAAACAACCAAATTAAGAACACAACTTTTACCTAAACCGAAAATCCTAAACCGAGATTGATCCGAGGCGTTTGCGCCCTGGAGCGCAAGCTACCCCATGGCTCAGGCCGCCTGGGTTTAGGGTAAAGGGTTTAAGGTTGAGGGTTTCGGGTATTGGGCGTAGAGGTTTGGGCTGCTAGGTTGATCGATGTGGGGCTTCATGGTCTTTATAGCTTGGATTGGAGTTTGAGTTTGGGGCTTCGGATGTTGCTATGCGAGCCAAGATAGTCAGAGGTGTGTGGGGTTCAGGCATGGTGTTTTTGTTCATACGGTTGATAATATGAACCCTGCATTTCCCCATACTAAGGAATATATCATAATTCCCATAGTTTGGGGTTCTTAAGGTAATGCAGGATTTATATCATCACTCTAAACCCTAAACCCTAAAACCCCTATAGATCCCTTAGAGGAACCCCTTAAAGGTACCTCTATAGATCCCTTTAAAGCAAAGGATACCCAGGAACCGTAGCGCCCAACAGTTTTATGACTCCAGCTGCAATCCTCTCTGGCGGGCCTTTGTTGAGCTGCTGAGATGCGACAACGGTTTCAGGTTGCTGCAACCCAAAGGCTCCATGTACCTTGAGAGTGCATACTTATGCCTCAAAGGGGTCCCGATATAGGTACTTTAAGGCCTATAAGTATATACTATATGGGTACATGGAGCCTTAGGGCAAGAAGAAGGAGCGAGGTTCTGAACCCTGGCAGACATGAATCCCAGAAACGGCTGCAACTGCCGCCCACAGTATAACCACACTCCTACCAGTATTTGAGGTGCCCTAAACCCTGAAACTCTAAAACCCTACAGTAGAAGCCCCAAAGTTGGAAACCCAATAGCCTCAATCCTTAAGAGTAATGTATAGGGAATACCAGCACTATTTGGCCTTAATTCGGTTTCCAAGTTGATGGGGTTCACTATACCCTGAACCCTAAAACCCTAAACCCCTAAAACCCTAAACCCCAAACCCTAAACCCTGAAACCCTGAAAGCCTAAAACCGTAAACCCCAAAATCCTACAACCCTAAAGCCCGAAACCCTAAACCACCCGAAACCCTGAACCCTAAAACCCTAAAGCACTAAGCTCTACAACCCTAAACCCTGAACCCTAAAACCCCGAAGCGCTAAGCCCTATAACCCTGAATTGCAAACCCTGAACCCTAAAGCCCGAACTCTAAAGCCTGAAACCCTGGAATCCTATACCCTGAACCCCAAAACCCTAAAGCCCAAACCCTGAACCCTAAAGGCCAAACTCAGACTCTTCTCCTCAGACTACGCCAGCCCAGGAGCACTTCGCAAGATTTAAGTTCGAACCCGCGTGGAGCTGAGGGTTTAGGGTTGTCTGGTTTAGGGTTTTTAGTTCGTTTTTTTGGTTTTAGGGTTTTAGGGCTTAGGGTTTCAGGGCCTGGGGTTTAGGGTTCATGGTTTAAGGTTTGTGGCGTGGTTTTCCTGGCCTTAGGGCACGGAGCCAAGTTGTAAATCTGGATTTGATAACGATGGCAACGCCGACACACAATCCTTAAGCTGCAACTAACTGGTAAGCTCTAAACCCCAGACCCTAAACCCTAGACCCTAAACCCTAGACGCTAAACCCTAAACCCGAGACCCTAGACCCTAAACCCCTAAACCCTAAACGCCTAAACCTTAAACCTAAACCCAAACCCCAAAGCCCCTATACGCCCTAAGCCCTAAACCCAATGGAGCTCCCAACGCTTAAGCTACCCTTGATATGGGGAACTGTTAAAGGTTTATGGGTTTTAATAACTAGGGTTGTAAATAAGGTAACTATACTTTCAATTGGATATAACCCCAGTTAGGTACTTATAACTGTACTTGCTAAGTCCCATGAACCCCAAGCAGCGCGAACAACTGGAAAACCTAACTACGTCTTAGGGGTACTGCCTGCGAAAGCTTTGGTTTGTGTGATTTGTTGCCTCCTGGTCAAGCCCCAAGATAGGTCCAGCTCATTAAGTAAACCCCAATATCGGGGCTTGGTATTCGTTGTGGCTCTCTTGTCTAGATATAGTAGAAATGTCCCAAGACCCCTAAACCCTTATTGGCTCCTATACTGCGATCGCCACTGGGAGAACTTTAAATTTTTTTTGGATTCATAGATGTGCTTTATCTGTCAAAAATTGAACTTTCTGGGCCCGGTTACAATAAACCCCAAACTCTAAACGCCTAAAGCCCCTAAACCCTCAACCCAAACCCCTAAAACCCTAAACTTTTAAAGTCTAAACCCCAGAAATCCTAAAGCCTCATAGATCCCTTATTATAGATCCCTCATATAGAACCCTCATAGAACCCTTATAGATCCCTGATTAAACACCCCGAATAGAATCCTCATACAACCCTCATAGATTTCTAAACCCTAAACCCTACAAGACTACACCGATCCCTTACAGAACCCGTATAGATCCCTTTACAGGACTCCTAAACCCTAAGCCCTAAATCCTAAACCCTAAACCCCGAAACCCTAAACCCCTAAACCCTAAACCCCTAAACCCCTAAACCCCTAAACCCTAAACCCCTAAACCCTAAACCCCGAAACCCCTAAACCCTAAATTTAAACTCACTCACTCACCGAAGGCCCGGAATCTGTGGAACGCCATCTTCGACTTCTCGGGCAAAAGGGATCGCTGCAACTGGCCGGAGACCCACTCGCGATGCTTGAATCGTCTTGTAGGGCTTATCGTTTAGAGTTTTGGGTTCAGGGTTCAGAGTTTTGGGTTTAGAGTTTAGGCTTTAAGGCTAAGGGTTCCCTTGAAGGGATACTTATAAGGGATCTACAAAATCTTATAAGTTTTGGGGTTTAGGGTTCTATGAGGATTCTATAGGGCTTCGAGAACAAGGGGTCTATGAGGGTTTGGGGTTCAGGGGTTTAGGGGGTTAGGGTTTGCAGTAGGGTTTCGGGTGCACGGCTTGAGGGTTTAGGGGGTTGAGCGGGTTTAAGAGATTAGGGGTTTAGGGGTTTGGGGCTAGGGCCTTAGAGTATTACAGCATTAAGATATTCACTTTTTGAAGGTTTTGAGTTAGTAGCAGAGTAGTATGGTGCCAGGACTGACAGAAGGGCCTTAGGGTTCAGGAATATAAGATTTAGGACTTAGCCCTAAGGGTCCATGTACACATATCGCATTTACTTTGGGCCCAATGTACATACACAGGGAGTACGTTAAGGCCAATGCATATACTATATGAGTACATGGACAGGGTAGGATGAATTAGTGTCACCTTAGAGGAACCCCTAAAGATCCCTTTAAAGGAACCCCTAAAGATCCCTTTAAAGGAACCCCTAAAGATCCCTTTAAAGGAACCCTAAAAGCCCCTTTGAAGGGAACCCTAAGGATCCCTTCTAAAGATCCCTTTAAAGGAACCCTAAAAGCCCCTTTGAAGGGAACCCTAAGGATCCCTTAAAGGAACCCCTAAAGATCCCTTTCAAGGAGCCCCTAAAGATCCCCTTAAAAGGAGCCCCTAAAGATCCCCTCAAGGTAAACCCCAACTCTAAGCGCCCAACCCTCAACCCACCCTCACAGGGAGTGCCTAGAGCCGATTCAGGCGTATCCTGGGCCTTGAGGAGATCTCACACCTCACAGTGGAACTCGAGGAGCAACCCGAGGGACTGGTTTGAGGGTGTAGGGTGTGGGGCTCCTTTAAGCGATCTATGCGGGTTCCTTTAGGGATCTATGGGGTTCAGCGTTTAGGGAGTCGGATCTAGGGTTTAAGGTTCGGCGGTTATCGCCCTCTCTCTCTCTCTCTCTCTCTCTCTCTCTCTCTCTCTCTCTCTCTCTCTCTCTATGTATATATGTATGTATGCATGTAGACACATACACAGACTGCATATGCATGTGCAGGTACTTTCAGATGCATATATATATATACATATATATGTATGACAACATACCTGTATCCTTACGTGTAGGTGCATGGGCATCCGTATGTGCAAGGGTATGTATGTATGTACGGATGTATGTCCGTATGTGTGCTTGTATGTCTGGACAGCCGGCTTCCGGGTCAGGTCATGTCCAATCATACAGGCACAAAGGCGGGGTTCCATGGTGCGTGCGCGTGTGTACATGTTGCACATGCAAATGGAGCATACAGGAAAGAAGAGCAAATATAAAGTAAACTACACCCTAATCCCTGCACCCCTAAACCCTGAACCCCTAAACCCAAGTCCCTAAATCCTGAGCCCTGAAGCTTTTTCAAGCCGTCCTCTTCGAGGATGTCCCGCCAGCCGCACCCAGCAATCCCTCTCCGCACTTCTGCCGATGCTTCGATTCATGGCTTTTTGGGTTTGTAGGGAACGTTTTAAGGTTTCGGTGTTTTGGGTACAATTTGAGGTGTGGGGCATCGGGGGAGGTTTAGGGTTTTAGGGTTTTGGGCTTAGGTATGTAAACTTTGAGGTGAAGGGCACAGGGGGTTCGCAGCCGAGGGTTCAGGATCATTCTACGGTTGATGCTACAAATCCTGCATTACCTGAAGCGCCCTAAACTATGGGAATTATGGTATATTCCTTATTTTGGGTAATGCAGGGTTTATACCATCAACCGTAGGGTTCGGGGTTTAGGGCTTGGTTCGGGGCTCTAGGACGAGGAGAGTTTCGGGACCAGGCGTCGGACTTGAAATTTGCCTGGAAGGATCCAAAAAGTAGATCCCCGAGTTTGGGACGCTAGTATAGGGGCCTTACAAGAAATTACCTATGCTGTTGGTGTTTTTTTTTTTTGGGGGGGGGGGACCTTGTCATAATTGTAGTATAATGGGCCCCAAAACCCTATTCTAATTATCAAGGCCCCGATATTAGTTTACTGCAAAGCCAACGGAGCCAGGCCAGTGAACTAGCGGATTCCAGTAGAATACCCGAATTAGTAAGATAATTGGTCTAACAAAAGTACGTGCTGAATCATAACCTGAGCTCTAAATCCCTTGAAGCGCAACTACGTGAGGTGACCGACTCCCTAAACCACTTCCCTGAACCATAACCCTAGTTGGAGGTTCGGGGGACTCAGCAAGTAGCTAACTGTACCCTATAAGGGTACTTCTAACTCTACTTGAACCTACTTTCTAAGTCCCCCGACCCTCCAAGCAAAACCCAACAACATAATATAGGGGCCTAAATATTTACCCATAACATTTTGGGGATCCCTTACTATATTTGTAGTATAAGTGACCCCAAAACCCTATTATGATTAGTAAGAGCCCTATGTTAGTCCTAAACCCTAAATCCTAAACCCCAGTGCCAGGCCAGTAACCTACGAGATGCTCTGCGCCGAGCCATTGGAGTCTGGAGAGTCTTGCGGTGCGCAGGGTTAAGGGGTTTAGGGTTTAGGGGTTCATTGTTTCGGGGTTCAGGGTTTCAGGGGCTATGGTTCTGCAAGGATTCTATGAGGGTTCTATAAAGGTTTTAGAATAAGGGACCTATGAGGTTTTACAGGTTTGGGGTTGGGTGCAGCGCAGTGTCTTGCATGGAGGGGGCGTGGATGTTGTGTGCATTATCATTTGTTTCTGCTGAAGATATGGCCTTTTCCACAGTTACAGTTCATGGTTTGTGGTTTTTCCGTAAAGATGGTGTTGTGTTTTGACAGGGTGTTGTGTGTCTATATTCCGGCATTGTGGAAGGTTCTTCGCGGTTTACAGATTGATATGGCGTCATGTTATAGGAATGTGTTTTTGGCTGTCACACTGTTGAGGGTTTACCGGTCTGCCAGCCTTAGGACACGGGACTAAGGGTTCCGGGTTTAGGATTTCGGTAAGAGCAAGCCTTGCCGCCCCACCGCCAAGATCCGCGGCATGAAGTAGTCAAGAATCGGCACCTGCCTAAACTGTCACTGTCCAGTATCCCACTGATGACGGTGCAGACAAAAAAATGATGTTAGCTTTAGTCTTTTCACGAAATTCAGGAGGCACCTCACAACCGAGCCACTTGACACTGCTTGAGTCCTGTGCTGTCGCACGCCACTCTTGATTCCCCTAAACCCAAACCCGGAAAACCAAAGCCCTAAACCCCTAAACCCTAATAAACCCTACATTGCCTTCAATGTATAGGTTTTTGGGAGACACGTGGGCAAAGCCGCAGAACGGCACTGACTTTTCGAAGAAGAGATGGAGTTAAATTCTGCACGGTTTAGGTTTTGGGTTTTGGGTTCAGGAATCGAGACGTACCGTCGGAATACTTCCGATGGAAAAGAGATGCTTTAGCAAACCCTGGCAGTTCATGCCCCGGAATAAACAAAGTATGTACCAGTATCCATATATACTTCGTCATAGTTAAGGCCTAAATATATCCTACCTTGCTCTATAAATTAGGAGGCACATGGGCCCGCAGCGAAGAAAGCAAAGCGCTCAACTGTTCAATCCGATGCTCAGTGCCAGGTCAGAGCATCGGAAGCATTCCGCAGACCCGGCCCGACCTACCGAAGAAGCCGCCCGGAGATCTGAAAGAGGCGAAGAATGTGGTTTCGGGTTTAGGGGTGCGGGTTTTGGGCGTAGTCTTGCGAGCGGTTATTTTGGATTTCGAATTCAGAAAAGGCTTATATAGGATGTTAAAGTGGTTTTGGTTAGGCTGTAGGGTTTGGATGTTTCAGGCTTCGAATTTAAGGCGTTTGTCGAGTGTTCCTTTCTAGTATGTTGATGACTCCCAAAAGCTCCATCTACCTATGTAGTGTATACTTACGCCTTAAAGTGCCTATATAGGGACCCCTTTAAGGCTTAGGTATCTGCTATAACGGTACATGGAGCCTTTGGGTTCCAGGTTTTTGATGACTCTGGGTGCGGATGTCAGTTCTTCGATCGTTTGCAGTGTCCAAGGACCTAGAGTAGGCCCTTCTTCCCTTTTTTCAAGGTGCGTAGGAAGGTGTCTTAGGGTTTAGGGTGTTAGGTAGGGGTGTTTAGGGCTTTAGGGTTTAACACCCCTTAATTAAGGGATATAAAGGGTATTAGGGTTTAGGGTATTGGGTAGGGGTGTTTAAGGCTTTAGGGTTTAATACCCCTTAAATAAGGGATATAAAGGGTATCAGGGTTCAGGGTATTAGGTAGGGGTGTTTAGGGCTTTAGGGTTTAATACCCCTTAACTAAGGGATATAAAGAGTATTAGGGTTTATGGTATTAGGTAGGGATATTTAGGGCTTTAGAGTTCAATATCCCTTAATTAAGGGATATAAAGGGTATTACTTTAATCTAAGGTGCAATCCTGAATTAAAGGATATTGCAGTCTCTCGGAAGAGGTGGTCGTTTCAGTTTACGCTTGAGTTCCACCCTGTGCTTAAAAGCCGAGATGGTCATGATTTATAGAGGTCGCACGAGGTATCTAACTACTGGCAGTATCCGCTTCTGGCGGAACACACAAGCCTGTCTTGATTATTAAGGTACCTGGATTTATCTTGAAGCTCATTAGAACCCATACGATTTTCCAATAAAGATCGACCTCTGTCCCAACATTCCCGTGAGCTCCTTGCTGCGGACCTTTGGTCACGGTCGCCCAGAGAGTTCAAGCGCCCTAAAGGTTCCTTCTAGAGGAACCCTGAATTTTCGATTAGGGCGGTAGTCTCAGTGAGTTTTCCAAGGGTTTTGAAACGTCTGTGAACGTTGAAAGACATGCTGTGGCGTTACAAACTAGCTGGCGTTCTTGTGTAGGTAGTTGTGGTTCGGAGTACCTACTATACAGGCGCATGAACCCTTATGTTAGGCTACACCTTTCAAAACTCCAGTAATATGAAGCCTCTGCCACCACATGCCTAACTCCAAGTCCCTAGGCCGTAAAGCATGAGTAAACAATAGTAAAACCTGAGTGGTACCCTTTTGCCCTTTTTGTTTGAGGGTCCCCTTGTTAAAACCGAATAGTAGGACAAACGGGTACCCTTACTAGCAAGGGACTTCTCAGGAGCCAGGACAGGGGCAAACCCACACTGCCACCCGCAAGCCCAGCCTAATGAAGAAACAGGCTAAGTCATAACATGACCCGAACGGTCCATGTACCCAAATAGTATATACTTTGGCCCCGGAGTACCTATGTAGGCACTACACAAGGGCAAAAGTATCTACTATTTGGGTACATGGATCCTTAGAGTGAGCTACGGTACACTACTTGGAGGATCATGGGACTTAGTAAGTAAGGTTATAAGTACCTTATGAATTGGGGTGATAAGTATTTATAAGTATGGCCACCTCATTTATAACCCCAATTACTAAGTCCCATGATCCTTTAAGTAGACAGTATATTGCCAACTTCCGGTAATTCTGGGACCCCAGGTGTAGCAACAACCCCACAACATAGAAGTTTTTGATTTGATGACTGAAGGGCCTACCTCTAAAACGGCAGGTTTTTGGCTCCACAAATTAACCCTAAGTGCCAATGTGAGGGAGAGGAGTTTCTGTGATACTCTGCAGGTCTTCAATCTCCCAGTGTGCCGCTCCCAGCTTTTCAGCCTTTTTGTTAGTGTGGTCGACCTTGGGTTTGACACCAGTCTGGATTTAGGAGCCTTAATAATTTGAACAGCGTTCCTTCAACGGGTCCTTTGGGGTGTATAGGGGATCTATAGTAGGGTTCTAAAAGGCATAGAGGTTGCAGACCAGCTTGGCGACGACCCAAAGGCTCCATGTACCTTTATAGTGGATACTTAAGCCTTAAAGGGGTCCCTATATAGGTACTTGAAGGCCTAAGTATGTACTATATGGGTACATGGAGCCTTAGGGCGAGGTACACCTGGGCTTGGGGCCTTTGCAGGAGCAGCCCGGCTGTGCGCGTTCTTTCCATGGGTAAAAGGAGGGACCCTTCATAAGGACCCCTAGGCATATACCCTTAATATAGCTACTATATACCTATTATATAGCCCATTATAGGGTAGGGGTCCCCATTAAGGGTCCCTCCTTTTGCCCTTTGATTCTTCCAAAACTTGAACTGGGAAGGCCTACGCCAACCCCTCAAAACGCACTGGACACCGAAGAGGACTTCGAGGTTTTAATTTGGCCGAGGCACTAGACAGCGTCGCAGAAGACATCGCCGCCGGAGTGGACGTCTGGGCGCTGACGTAGGCACTCTCTCGTGGAGCATCCTGAGCCTCAGGCAACGCTGCCCGGGTCTGGTACGGTTGCTCCAAGCGAGGGAGCTGGCTTCGAGCACCCTGCACCCTAAACCCTACAACATACCAGAAATACCCACTATCAAGGACCACAAGGGCTCCATTAAAGGGTATTTAGTGGGTGCTGGGTATGCCCCACTGCATCGGTCTGTTGATCTGGCGCTTGACGGCTCAACCGTCAGTGACTTGGCTGGGCATACCATGTGGATACTGTAGGGACCCAAATAATTGGAAAAAGGGGTCCTTCGAAGGGGTCTATATGGGTACTATAATGTACTATAATGTAGGGGCCTAGACAATTACCAATACTATTTCGGGGGCTCCGCATTATAACTATGGTATAATGGGGCCCAGAAACCCTATTAAAATTATTAAGGCCCCTTATACCGTAGTACGATTATAGTAGCCCTTATAGATCCCTTAAGGAACCCCTAGCCCTTATAGATCCCTTTGAAGGATCACTTTAAAGGAACCCCTAGCCCTTATAGATCCCTTTAAAGGAACCCCTAGTCCAGTTATTAACGCTCCTAAAGCTCCCGGCGGATGCCTTGATGTAACGCCGTTCTTATTGGTTTAGGGTTTAGGATTTAGGGTTTAGGATTTAGGATTTAGGGTTTAGGGCTTAGGATTTGGGATTTAGGGTTTAGGATGTAGGTTTAGGGTTTAGGGCCATAATTTTACAGGCAGCATGACTCCCCTCTTCCGACGTTGCTAATGGATGTGAGCTTTTTTCCTGAATCGACGTGCCTCCCGAGACTCTGTGAACAGCACCATAATTTTTGGAAAAAACAAGAAGCGGAATCTCTTCAGAGAGGCCTCATCCTAACCCATTTCCTTGGAGAGGTCTAGGCCTGGAGTCGGTTGCCAAGGGCTCATAGGAGGCCAAAAAAGGTTTAGCTTATGGGGGGTTTAGTAGGGATTGGGGTTCCCATAATAGGGTTCATATTAAGGAATCCCTACCCCAAGAATCTAAACCCCCCTTTTGGCCTCTCATCATAGCTGGACCTACCTCCAAAAGCCCAGACCCCCCGGGAGGATCCAAGAAGTAGATCCCTTAATGGGGGGTTCCTATAAAGTACCCTTGGTAGTAAAGGGCCCCCAATTAGGGGATCTACTTTCTAGATCCTCCCATCCAAGGACTGACGGCGGTTCAGATTCTCCAGCGCTCGAGCGCCTGACGAAGAGGCTGATCGAGGGTTCAGGGTGCTGTTCCCTAAGGATCCAGGTACCCGGTATAGGGTTCCTTTAAAGGGTTCCTTAAAGGCGTCCTTCAAAGGGTTCCTTAAAGGGGTTTAGGGTTATTAAGTATGTACTATAAAAGTAGATGGATCCTTTGGGGTAGTAGTTTTCGGGTTTAGGGTTCGGGGTGTCATTTGGATTCACGGTGTAGCAGTAGCCGAACGTAGTGTCGTGTGGAGTTCTCTCTAACTTCTTCGGTCCTGGAGAAGTTCGACATCTTCGAAAGTAAGGTCAACTTCAGCAACCCTGAAACCCTATAAACCCTAAACCCTGAAAATGAACTTATGTGGCTGGATATAGGAGTTCCAGACATCGAGGCACTGATATACACCTTACATCGTCAGTAGGATCCAGGAGCCTCCTCACAACTCCGGGACACTATTATAGATAGCAGCTAAAATCAGGTTTTTTGCTAGGGATCTAAGTTCAGCATAGATAAAGCCCTAAACTTAAACCCGAAACCCTGAACCCCTGAACCCCTAAAATAACCCTAAACCCTAAACCCCAAACCCCAAACCCTAAACCCTGAACCCTGAACCCTAAAGCCTGAACCCTGAACCCTAAAGCCTGAAAGGACCTCCAGGATATCAGAGTGGAAGCTTAGAGCTCTGAAGACCGCGCAACCTCGACAAGTAGAGTACGGTTTCGTTTAGGGTTTAGGGTCTACCCCCAAGACACCTACCCTGTTTAGGGATCCTTAATAAAAAGTCCGTAAAGCGGTCAGATGCGATGTTTAGGGTTTAGGGACGAGGGTTCTATGCAGGGGCAACGAGCATCACAAGCAGAGAAGACGTTGTCGGGTCTACGGTTCAGGGCTCCGGCGTAACACTACGGTTGATGATATAAATCCTGCATTATCCATAATGAGGAATATACCATAGTTTCCATGGCCTAGGGTCCGTAAGGTAATGCAGGATTTCGATCATCAACCGTAGTAATAGTCACACAAACATTTCTTGCCGTGCAGTTCGAAGACCTTTAAGTCTTGCTTACAGCATTGCTGCTCCAGGTTGCGCAGCTTAATGCTTTTGCCGCCCTGTCTGATCATCATGTACAGTTTCGTGTTGCCGCAATCGCCGCCGTGGACGTGGTTTTAGGCGACCCTGGCAACTCCCACCGTTTTTTGCTCCAAACGTATTTATTATGCTCCATGCATTCGAAACGCACCTAGTTTGGGATTTGCAGTTCCTGTTTTTAGCGGACAGTTTCCACCTACTTCGGCTGCATGGAGGTCCATAAAACTCCGGTAGTCTGAAGGGAGTCTAAACCCTAAACCCAAAAAAACCCTAAACCCCTAAACCAATAATCCCTAAACCCCTAAATCCCTAAACCCCCAAACCATAAGTCAGGGTCTTTCCATCGTCTTCGTCCAGGGGTTACGGTTACTGGGTTCTTGTTGAGGGTTAAAATAAGTTACCATAATAAGGAGATATAGATCCCTCCTATGGCGACTTAAACCTTACACCCTAAACCCTTAAAGGAACCCTTGTAGATCCCTTAAAGGAACCCTTAGAGATCCCTATTATGGCAACTTAACTTCAGTCCCCAGGGTTAGGAGCTTCCGGTGCTGATAGAGTTCCTGGTCTCCTCTCGAACTGCATATTATTGTTTAGGGTTCAGGGGTATAGGGGTATAGGGGTTTCGGTATAGGGTTTAGGGGTTTAGGGTGTAGGGTTTGTCTGTGCGTGTGTGTCTGTGTGCGTGTGTGTGCAGAAATGTATATCATCTTTTTTGTCTGAGTGAGTGCGGTCGATGCTAGGGTTGCTTGTTGCTGAGGGCTTCAGCGTGCTCCTCTGGACCTAATGCATGCGTGTATTTTTCAGAGCAATCGTCTTATCTTCAAGAAACAGTAGGTGATGGTGGGTACTTGGAGTGTGCAACAAAACCCTAAACCTAGAGCCTTAAGCACTCAACCGCGGAGGGGCAAGCCTCAGTCAAGCACCGAGACGTCCGCCGCTGCCCGGGCACCGAGTTGGTCTTGGAAGCCGGGTTTGTGTGTGACCTGAACCACTAAACACCTAATTTATAAGGACTTATCCACGAATAAAATTTAGCAAGGAACCCAAGAAAAGGTAGGTTATTGGGGTTCAGGAAGGGCTAGAAACAGAAGCATGAAGATCGCCCGTATACGTCGGAAGGTGCAGCAGCTGTCATGGACTGCATGTGCTGCTGTTGCGCAATAAGCGCGCAAGACACCAATTGAAACATGCATATTTGCTTCCGATCCATTTCCGTCTATCCAACTATGGCAGATTCTACGGCCAACGTACATACCGCGGGCACATTTCCTTATAAGGGACACAAGCCTCAACAGGTACAATCAATACATGGAGCTATCCCTGAAGCAGTGCATGGATTTGATATCAAACATGTGGCAAATATTGGTTGGTTCTATTGCTGTGCATTCATGCATTTGGGCAAATATGTGGCTCAAGACTCAAGGGCTTTCGAAAGGCATGCAGAACCTGGGAAAGTATCCTAATTGTCATGGTCCTAGCGCAGCAGCATCATCATGTGCAATGAGTTAAGGGTTGTTTCAGCCCTGAAGTACAGTACTTATATTGGGACTACTCGATGGCGGAAGCATACAGTATATGAATACATGTACCGTTCGAGATTACGCTGGGTTCCTGTCAAGGAATTTAATTTAAGTTACCATAATAGGGATCTATAGTACATAGTTGCTTTGGTTTCCTTATTATGGAAAAATCAAACTAAATCCCTCAACAAGAACCCAGTAATGCTAACCTCTGAGGCTTCGGCGATAGCCCCACCTGCCGGTGGAGCACAGAAAGACAGCCTGCAGACCTCACACGAGGCAATTACTATTACTATTGTGGGGCTTCCTTATTGTAATTACAGTCAAAATGTATCCCCAAACACTATTCTCATTAAAAAAGGCACTTGTATTAGAAACAACAGCTTCGGCTTTGGGGCGTGGGGTCTCTATGTCCCTATGGGGGGAATCCCTAACCCTAAACCCTATTCAGGGTTCAATGCGGGCCATGTTGGGGTTAAGTTTCGGCTTGAGCCACGGTTTAGGGTTTAGGGTTTAGGCTTTGAGCCAAGAGTTTGTAGAAGTTTCGCTTGGCAACCTGACTAAGTACCTTAGTACGGGATGGTACAAGTTTTACGAGGCTCAACAAAAGGTTAGCGTAATCAGGGAATCTACAACGTTTACTCCAATAAGGGTCGCTAGAAGGCCTTCACAATAGCTTGAAGATCGCAGCCACGCTTAATGTTCCACACTGCTGCCGTACTGGTGGTGGCCCGGTAACTTGTGTTTTGGGAGGTATACTTAGATCCCCAATACCTAACCTTTAAGCTTTTTGAGCTCTTATAGTTTAGTAGGAATCGGAAAGTTAAACCTTTTATTTCTGTGGCTTATTGGGGTAGCAAGTATAGATCATCTTGCCACGTGACGTTAACCAGTTCAACTGGACTGGTTTCAGGGCTTGTACCCTGTTCTTCCAACATCCCCTAATTGAAGAATACTGTACCTTGGTTTATAGTATCCTTAAATTATAGCATCCTTAAATTCTAGTAACCTAAATATAGCATCCTTAAATTATAGTATCCTTAATTTAGAGTATCCCTAAATTATAGTATCCCTAATATCACTTGATAAGGGGTTTTGGAAGATCTGGGTGTGTACCTCGCCGATGAAGATTTTGGGGACCAGTCTTTGGTTTGCCAGTAGTCCTGAAGGTGTGCGAGTTTCACAAAACTCGGCATCATGCAAAGATGCCCAGACTTTCCAAAATCCCTTGATAAGGAACATACCTTACACCATGTTCGGGAGGGACCTACCCCAATTTAAGGTATATTCCTTACTTAGTTCAAGGTAATTGGAAGGTTTTTGTGTGGTGCGGTCGATGTCGCCATAGTGCTGTACATGCACCGCATCAGTGCCGAGCCTAGCACGGTTTGAATAACATACTGTAACTTAGTAAGGAGGTCCCACCCTAAACCCTATACCCTGAACTCTTAACCCTAAACCCTACACCCTATACTCTAAACCCTAAACCCAATAGACAGAAACCCTTGACCTGAAGGAGCCTCCCCACCGAAGTTTCTTGCACCATCCTGGTCCCAGCTTATCGTCGTGACCCGACCCCCGTGTTTTATTCTTCCGAGTAAAGTTTTAGGATATCGGGTTAGGGTCTAGCGGTTTAGGGTTGAGGGGCATTTGGTTAAAGGTCCAGGGATTACGGTTTGGGGTTAGGGATCTCGGAAGTACTCCTAGGGATCGAGTCAGCACACATGTGTTCTTTTCGGCACCTTCAGCCCTCCCCCTTCAAGCCTAAGCTCTAAACCCGCTGTCTTACCAGGAAGCTCATCCCCCTAAACCCTTAAGCCCCTAAACCCTAAGCCCTAAACACCCAAACCCTGAACCCCTAATCCCCTAAACCCTAAACCCTAACAAGCATCACAGAATCATCATCTAGGATGCCCAGTAGTACCCTTATTCCCTTTTTGTAGTCCTAGGTTCCTTATAAAGTTGCCCAATACCAAAAAGAGAGGCCTTTTTATTCTTAGGTTACTGGGTATCCTAGGCATAGTATCGAGGTCTTCTCAGGGTTTAGGTAGACCTTGCCCTGAACTAACCCTAAAACCTGAACCCCAGAGACCTTTAAAGGGGGACTAGGGTTACTATAAGGGTTCCTTTAAAGGGGCTCTATAAGGGTTTAGAGTTTCCGAAAATTAGGGGTACCTTTTTTGGGTTCCTTATAATAAGGATCTTACTGTTTAGGGTACTATATTAGGGTCCCCTATTTTCGGAAGCTCCCATGTCACTCAATTAGGGAATGTGCCTTAAATCATATTAGGGATCCTGCTTTAGTTTAAGGTATATTCCTCGTCGTATCTGGGACCCCTAAACACCCAAATTCCTGAACCCTAAACCCCTGAACCCCCTAAACCCCTTTACCCTAAATATAACCCTTAAAGGGAGCCCTTATAATAGACCCTTCAAAAGAGCCCTATAACCCAAAAGGGAGCCCTAAAAGACTCTTTAATCTAAAAGAGCCCTAAACCCTAAACCCTAAAAAGGAGCCCTAAACGATTCTTTAACTTAAATGAACCCGAAGCCCTTTGGGTGTCTTGGCAGCAGGCGCCGAAGGCCAAGGCAAAGGCTTCCTTGGGTGCTGGGGCCCTGAGACTGGGAGTGGGGTTGGGGGTTTAAGGTTGAGGGTTTAAGGTTGAGGGTTTAGGGCTTAAGGTTTTAGGGTTTAAGGTTTAAGGGTTTAGGGTTTAGCAGTTAAGGTTTAGGGCTCAAGGTTTAGGGTTTGTGGTTGGGGGTTTACGGGTCCCAAGTGCCCTTTGAAGGGCTCTGATATTTCTCGTTAAGAGGTAATTTGGAGATACAATAAAGGGTAGTAGGGGGGTCTGAGTAAGGTTCAGGGTTTAAGGTGGAGGGTTTAGGGTTTAAGGGTTTAGGGTTTAAGGGTGAGGGTTTAAGGTTTAGTGTTTAGGGTTTAAGGTTGGGGGTTTAAGGGTTTGAGGGTGAGGTTTTAGGGTTTAGGGCTGGGGATTTAGGGTCTAAGGGTTTAAGGGTGAGGGCTTAGGGTTTGAGGTTTAAGGTGTTTAGGGTTTAAGGTTTTTAGGGTTTAAGGTTTCAGAACTCGGGGTTTAGCAAGGCTTTTAAGGTTCAGGGTTTAAGGTTTAGGGTTTATGGTTGAAGGTTTAGGATTGGGAACAAATTTTAGGCTGAATACTGACACGGGTATTTCGCACAAAGGTTGTATGGACATTTTTACATGTTGGACCTACGTTGGGGTCGGAGCAAGTTGCATGTTTGTCGGAGGTTTTTCTGCGGGTTTGGGAGTACTTATTCAGAGTGCCGCTTGTTTTGAATATGAGTATAGCATCGTAGAACCGGAACCTATTCAATTATGAAGGCGCCTGTAGCTCGTGGCCTCAGAACCCGAAGCCTTGCCCTCAGGCTGCATGTACCTTTGTTTCGAACGTGCGTAGATACTGTATGGCATACGGAGACTGGCGGTAATCCTGCAAGCTACACGGCAAGAGCATGATTGACCAATTTGACTTGTTTACCTCACACCCGAAACCGCAAAGTCTACTGTAGGTATGCTGGGCCGGAATATATACCCGTAGCGCCTGGGATCGAGCATAATGCCGCCTATAGCAGCCCTTGTAGAGCCTTTTAAACGAACCATTTCAAGTAGCCCTGCTCTAATTGTGAGGGCTCCTAGATTACTAAATGACAGTGTTTATATGGGGGTTTCCGAAAATTAGGGGACCCTAATATAGTGCCCGAAATAGTAGGATCCTTATTATAAGGACCCCAAAATATGGTACCCTTAATTTTAGGAAACTCCCCTTTTCAGGCCAGCAGCATGTTCGCATTGGCCGGAGAGGCTCTGATGGAGGCCGGGAAGCGCTGTATACGCTAAACATATTGGGGAAAAATATTTTCCCCCCCCAATATGTTTAGCGCAATGTTGCAGTCATGTTGGGTTTAGATTTTACGGTATATCATATGGTGGTTATGACCCAGTAGGTTTTTGGTTCCCCAGGTATGGTTTAGGGTTTGTTGTTACTTTGACCTTATTGCTTGTCGGGCTTGGATTGCCTTTAAACCCTACAAACCCTGAACCTATATCCCTACACCCCTAAAGCCCGGAAACCCCCTTATAGATCCCTTAACGGAGCCCTTAAGGATCTCTTTAAGCTAAACCCTGAGCCCTAAACTAAGGAACCGTAAATGCTGTGGGTTCAGGCTCGGGAAGTTCGGAAGGTTGTTCTGCTACGAGGCGCCTATGGATTTCTGATGGATCCTACCGGTTTAGGGTCCGAGGGTTTGGGGGTTTAGGGGTTTGGGGGTTTAGGGTTACATCCGACATACCGCGTCCCTGAGGCGGAGCGGCGCCAGGTAGCCCCGAAAGCTTGGAGAGCTTGCAAGAAGCCCCTCGTTTAAGTTTAGACAGGTCCCCCCCACAAATGCCCAACCCAAGCCAGATGCATAGTAGAAGGGCTGCCCGACGATAAGAGGAGCTGTGGAAACTGAACCCTAAAACCACAAACTCTAAGCTTGTATTGGGCCATATGGGTAGTTGTCAAAATTCTGGCCCCTTTTTGGGTATCCTGAATGTTAGGTCAGGTGCCATGTTATCATAAGGACCCAAACAGGGACCATACTTTTGACAACTACTTGGAGGTTCATGGGACTTAGTAAGTATGGTTATAAGTACGTATCCTAATTGGGATTATAAGTACATATAAGTGTAGCTACCTTAATTATAACTCTAGTTACTAAGTCCCATCAACCTCCAAGTGCCCATATGGCGTTTCAGCTTGGGCCTGGTGGTCCCTGAATACATGCCTGCAGCGGGCCGAACCCTGCTTAGCGGATCATGGGACTTAGTAACTGGGGTTATAAATAAGGTAATCATACCTATAATTACTTATAGCCCCAATTAAGGTACTTATAACCTTACTTACTAAGTCCTATGATCCTCCAAGCGAGATTTCCAGCAAACCCCGGTTTCATGGATTTTGCATCCGATGCGGCTTTAATCCAACGCATGCACCCTAAGTTCAAAGAACCCGCAAAGCAAGCAATCATTGAACACCTGCACGGTGATTTAGATGAAAATTGAAACCAGAACCCACACTCCAAACCCTAAGCCCTAAAGTCGTAAGCCCTAAACCAACGGAGAGTGAAAGTCAACCCGCACCTCTCAGTAGGGAAGACTTACACTATATACCTGGATCTCAAAACCCTACCTAAACCCTAGGCCCTAGGCCCTGCATGAGGGTGCCCAGTTTGACCCTCGAAGGCACCGAAAGCGACAACGGCTGCCAAAGTATCGCCGAAAGTAGCGGCCCTCGGACAATCACTGGCCTAGTAGTAGAGTAGGTAACCTTTAACCTTTTTTGGGTAGTATAGTCCCCATATAATCCCTATATACCCAAAAAGGTTAACCTTTAGTTCCCCATGATACCCAACAAGTCGGACTGTTTTAAGGCGCAAGGTTTAGGGTTCATTATGTTGGGTGTCGGGCTTCGGATTAGGGTCCAGTATAGGGGCCGTAATAATCACCGACACTATTTTGGGGGTTCCTTATTAGTATAATTATACTATAATGGGCACCAAAACCCTATTCTAATTTACAAGACCCCTATCATATAGGGTTCAGGGTGTAGAGTTTAAAGGGTGCGGCTCGCAGGCTGGCATTGGCCAGCTGCATCCCTGATCCGTATTATGTACATATTAATGCGTATGTAGTATGTACAGTCTTTGTGCATATGTATGTATGCATGTGTGTGTTATATACATACATGCATACACATGCTTGCATACATACATCTGTACATGCACGCATGCATGCATATGTATGTGTATATATATATATATATATATACACAGGTAATCTGCAGTGCGACACTTTCTGTGTATGTATACATATATATATATATATATATATGCAAACATACACATACTGCTGCACACATACCTTTGACGAAACAAGTTTTCCGTACCTGTATAGGAACCCTTGCAAGCCAGACCGTGTATTGAAGTGGTATATGTATATGTGTAGATATATGTATATATATATATATGTATATACATACATATATATATATATATATATATGGCATGGATGTGTGGGTCGATTCGGTTGTTAGGTTCCTAAAGTTTGCTTCGGAGGTGGGGACCCCGCTCCCGCAGGATGCTTTTCAGGATTAGCTGGATTGCTTGACTGGCTATTTGGAAGCCCTGAACCCTAAACAAATAAACCCTAAACCCTGCCAATAACCCTGCCTGTGGGTTCCAACAAGAAGAACACCAGACTTCTGGAGACCTAACGGAAAGCCATCGCACCGACCTGAGAGGAAGCAGGGAATGATATGGGAGTTTCCGAAAACAGGCAGCCCTAATACAGCACCCAAAATTCCTACAGTTCTTAGTATAAGGACCCCAAAATAAGGTATCCCTAATTTTCGGAATCTCCCATGTCGCGTCGTCGCAGCCGTCGACTTTGTTGTTGTCGCCGCTGTTGGGCTATTCTGATCTGGGGGCCCTTAAGGGGTACTAGTACATAGGATACATGATATATGGTCGGTAGGGAAATAAGGGGCCCAGGGTTACAGACTCATAGCCCATAGTTTCAACCATAAAGTAAACCCCTAAAACCCTCAGCCCTAACTGAAGCCAAAACACCTTTAAATTTGTTGGGCTCTTATAGTTTAGTAGGAATCGGAGAGTTTAACCTTTTATTTCTGTGGCTTATTGGGGTAGTAAGTTGAGCTTTCGACCCCGAAGCCCGAATGAGAACCCCAAGCCCTCCTAGGATGCCCGGTAGTACCCTTATTCCCTTTTTGCAGTCCTAGGTTCCTTTTCAAGTTACCCAATACCAAAAAGAGAGACCTTTTTATTCTTAGGTTACTGGGTATCCTAGCCTCAGCCCCAATCAGTTTAGGGTTTGGGGCTTAGGGGGGTGGAAGGTCAAGCTGCAAGGCTTGCAGACAGGAACGTAGGGTCCAGGGAGCCGGAGACAAGACTGAGGTACACTGTACGAAATGGCAGGATTTAATATGATTACTAGTTGTAGCCCTATGCACTGTTTGATTCAGGCCAACAGCATGTTCGCAATGGCCGGTGAGGCCTTGATGGAGGCCGGGCAGCGTGTTTCGGGATGGTGTGCTTCCGAAGCTAGTCCGATGCATTCTAGAACATGTTGGCGGTGGTCTTGGAGAATCCTGAAGCTGAGCCCTTCTTCTTCTGTAATGCTTATGGTGGACTCGTAGAGGGAGTCCTCAACTATGGCTCCGCTATATAGCGAATTCAATTCAGTTCAACAGTTCTCTTCACAAACCGAGACATTGAACAACATAGAATTCTTCCCGAACCAGAGGATAGATAATTACCAATACTATTTTGGGCCATTGGGGGGGGGTTCTTTATTATAAATATAGTATAATGGGCCCCAAGCCCCTACTGTGGAGATGGGCCGCTTCTAGCTTAGGTTCGGCAAAGGGTCCATTAACTCACATATCATACGGTTGATGATATAAACCCTGCATTACCCAAAAATGGCATATACCATGATTCCCATAGTTTAGGGTCCTTAAGGTAATGCAGGATTTCTATCATCAGCCGTAGTATATACCTTAGCCTTAATGTAGTCCTGGTTTAGCTACCTTAAGGGCCAAGTATATAGTTCATGCGCACATGGACCCTTAGGGCGATACGTGTTGTACGCATTATTCAGTTGGGTTCTAGGAAAAGCTGTCCTCCAAAACCCCATAAAACCCTACACACCCTAAACCCTAAACCCCTAAAGCCCTAATGACACACCTGAACCCCAATCCGTTGGACCTTTTTGGGATTACCTTATAGGATTCTATATACGAACCCCCAAAAGGAACTACTTTGGGGCCTTTGGGTAGTCCCAAAGGGTCCATATACACTACCATTATGGAATTAGGCTCGATTATCGAAGGCGCCGAAAGCCAAGGCCGCGACTGCGAAAGTCTCTCCGAAAGCCGGGGCTCTAAGAATCAAAGGGGAAAAGGAGGGACCCTAGGCCCTTTTATTAGGGCTCCTTTAAAGGGATCTATATGGGATTACTATAAGGGGTCTAAAAGGGTATTATAATACTGTAGGAATCTGATTAAGTTTGGGCAAAGGGGAAAAGGAGGGACCCTTAATGGGGACCCCTACCCTATAATGGACTATATAATGTGTATATAATAGCTATATTCAGTGTATATACCTAGGGGTCCTTATTAAGGGTCCCTCCTTCTACCCTTGGAAAGAAGAGCTGGCTTTCCTGTCGAGGATTTGGGATTTGCTATAGGGGCTTAAATAATTGGCTCAAGGGTTCCTTTAAGGGGCCCTTTCACGGGGTCTCTAAGGGAACTATAATGTAGGGGCTGAACAATTATCAATACTATTTGGGGGTTCATTGTTACAGTTATAGTATAGTGGGCCACAAAACCCCATTTTAATTGTTAAGGCCCCTGGTATTAGGGCTTAGGGCTTTGTAAGTGTTCTGCAAGAGTTCTACAAGGGAAATATGAGGGTTTGGGGTTGAGGGTTCAGGGGTTGAAGGCTCAGAGTTCGGGGTTTCAGGGTTGTAGGGTTCAGGGTTTAGGGTTACGTAGTGTTGAGGGCATCATATATGAATGATGTCGGCTTAAGCTGCAGGGCCTGCGCAGAAATGCCCAAGTTCTGATTCTGCGCTGTGAAGGTTTTGTTGATGGGTAAAAAAGTGGATGGGAGCTTGGCCTTGAGAGTTTAGAGGTTTAGGGTTTGCGGTTGAGGGGTTTAGGGGTTTAGGGGTCTAGGGCCGAGGTTTAGGGGTTAGGGGTTTAGGGTTTCGAGTTCAATTTCCGGTCTTCCTCAGCTATTCTTTACTCTTAAGACCCTTTCTTCATGTCGAGGGGGTTAGTGATCGCAGGTTGCGCTTGTTTGCTTTACAGGCACGTGCAGATGTCGCCACTTCTTCACAAAGATGGGAGATGCCACAGAAACCCAGCATGAACGTACTATTATTTTGGGGGGTTGACTTATTATGAATAAAGTTTAACGGGCTCCAAAACCCTATTCTAATTTTTAAGACCCCTACATTAGCCTCAATGTCTACTCAGGCCAACAGCATGTTCGCGTTGGCCGGTGAGGCCTTGATGGAGGCCGGGAAGTCTTGGATGTGTTGTACACCATGTCAGAACCGTAAACCCTAAGCTAAAGCCTAAACTCCTAAACCCTAAACCGTATAGTGTCCTCTCAGCACAGCGTTTGGTGTTCCTAGCTTATAATGTCCTGTTTATGGTAGCCTCGAGTTGATTTTATTTAACCCTAAGGGTCCACGTACCTAAATAGTATATACATTGGCCTTAAAGGATTCCCTATATGGGTACATTGGGCCCAAAGTTTATACTATTTGGGCACATGGACCCTTAGGGTAACTTTATGGTTGAAGCGTTTCGGGTACGCCAAGTCGAGTTCAATTCTCATGCCTGGGATTGCTGATGAATCGGGTCCACCCTGTGCCCTAGCCCTGAACCCTACTTGGAGGGTCGGGGGACTTAGTAACTGGTTATTTTAGGGACTTATAAGTACCATAACCCCTTTTAGAATACTTATAAGTCTACTTACTACCTACTTACTAAGTCCCCCGACCCTCCAAGTAAACCCTAAAAGCCGTAAACCCCAAAGCCTCTAAACTTTAAAGCCCCATGTTTTCAATATTTGAGGGCAGACCCAGACCCACGCGTGGCGGGTCTGCCCCCTAAACCCTGAAAGCCCTAACCCTCTAAACTCCATGTTTCAGTGGCGGGTGAGGGAGTCTTCACGCCTTGGTCGCCGGTCTGCCGTATGTAGCCTGAAGGGATCCTTAGATGGGTAATTCTCGAAATTGAAGATTCCTTTTTTGGAACCCCAAAGAAACCGGTACCCTTACAAAAGGGCCCATAAAAGGGCACCGAATTTAGAAAACTACCCATCTAGTGAATACTCACAGGAAATTCCTTCGAGGCCAAAAAAGCATGACATGGGTACATGGACCTTTGGGATAGAAGGGCTTCAGCCCCGCCGTGAACCGTAAACCCTCAACCCTCAACCCAACTCCCTAGATATGCCGACAGTGTCCTCGTCCGGTGCCAGCTGCTGTTGCAGCTGTCGGTGGCACGAAAGCTCGCATACTATGTGGATACCAGACAGTGGCTACAAGACCCCCAGAGCGGCGGAAACCCTAAACTCCAACTGCCAAGCTTTTGGCGTTGAGAGCTTCACGGTTTAAGGTTTTGGGGCTTTAGTGAGGGTTTAGCGTTCAGGGCATAGTTTGACCCCAAATTCTTTACCCTTTCAAACACTTACATGTATACGGAAATAATATTAGGGACCCCCCCCAAGAAAAGCAAGCCAGGCTTTGTAAGGTTCAACTTTTGTGCATAAGCCAATCGGGAAATCGGGATCTCTAAATTAAGAAGGCATCTAGCTATGCTTTGGCCCTAAGCCGTAAAGGGTTTCCTGCGGGGTCAAAAGCCGCAGCGACGTCTCAAAACATGGAAACCCCGCGGTGGGATTAAGGGTATATACTTCGGCCTTAAAGGTGTTCCCGGACGGTCAATTTCGTAGCTAAGCTTCAAACCCCTCAACCTTGTTTCTCAAGGCCTGAACCGCCTAAGCTTTAAACCATTTTCAATGTCCAAAGGACATCGAAGAGGTCGGTACGGTGGTCCAAGGAGGGATGACTGTGGAGGACGAGGACTGGAGCTCTTCGGCTGGAGGTCTTCCAAGAGGTATCGTACAAACATACATCATCATGGTAGTAGTAGTAGTAGTAGTAGTAGTAGTAGTAGTAGTAGTAGTAGTAGTAGTAGTAGTAGTAGTCGTAGTAGTAGTAGTAGTAGCAGCAGCAGCAGCAAAGAAGAAAGAGTAACAGTAATACCAACATTAATGACTAGATCAGTAACAATAGCAACAGCAGTAATGAGAATGGTAGTAGTAATGATCGTAGTAATCACAATACCAATAACAACGTTAATAGTAACTGTGACTATCGTAACCAACAAAAGCAGTACTGCTAGTCACCAAAGTAATCACAACAGCAATATCTATGACAATAGCAGTGCAGTAACAATAACACGTGCTGGCAGACGGCTAAACCGCTGGACCCGAGACAGAGCAGCACGCCATAAGACCTTAAGCCTCCGAAGCCCAAATCCTTTAACCTTAAGGGTTCGCAAAGCGACTCGCAAGGTATGTTGTTTGACAGTTCATGGTCTGAAAATTCGGTAGGTTTGGTATTAGGGTTGCCGCGTCCGGGTTTCCTGTTCTTGCTCTTGTTGTTTCTTGTTTAAACAACGCTGCATTCGGGTTCTGCAAAGTGTGGTAGGGGAAATGTGGACGTCATTGGTGTTTTGCGCGCATTTTTCGATGTCGTTGGAGGGGTCGAAAGTTTTGTGGGGTTGGTAATAATAATATTTCGCGTGTACCGTAGCCTCTCGTGACACAGGAACCCCGCAGACGCGTGTCTAAAGCGCGGTCTCCACACCTTGATAGGCAGGTCCCTTGACCATATCCCCATATTGACATTGGGCCGATGTAAAAAAAAAGGGTTCCTCACTACATATACACATCCGCAGGACTAATGGCCTAAAGCCAACGGCATTCGAAAAACTTACCCTTTCCCAACGGGTTCGTGTACCTAGATAGTGTATATTGCGGCCTAAAGAAGTAGATGCCAATATAGTGACTCTAGAGGCAAAACAAACATGCTAGATCGATCGTAAATAACATGTTTTCTTTATTATGGCAACTTATAAAGTAAATAATCTGGATTCTTAATATCATGGTAACCCAAATTAAATTCCTGAAGAAGAGCCCAGTCTACCACTTCCTCTTCTTGTTGGGACCTTGGGGCCTCTTCTGCGTGGCATCGACCGGCGTCGTTCTGCCCTCTGCTACGATGACGATTCAGGGTTCAGGGATGTACCTGTATCCCCCAACCCCACAAAATAGTAGGTTATGACCCCTTAATTAGAGGGTCTGACCCTTAAAACGGTAGGTTTTTGGATCCCCAGGTAGGGCTTATAGAGCTTTCAGGGGGTTTAGGGTTTAAGGGTTTAGGGTTCAGGGTTTAGGGTAAAGGGTTTAGGGTTTAGGGTTTATAGAGCTTTCAGGGCTTCGAGGGTCTAGGGTTTAGGGCCAGACCTTCCAAAATCCCTTAATTAAGGAATATACCTTAAATAAGAGTAGGATCCCAAATATGAATTAAGGTATATTCCTTAATTAAGGGATTTTGGAAGGTCTGTGGGGCCCCGACCATGGGACCTTGTCATCTGAGTCTACGATGATCTCAGAACCGACACGAAACTATCCCCGAAAACATGGCATTTAGAGCTTAGTGTTTAGGGGTTTAAGGTTTAGGGTTTAGGGGTTTAGGGGTTTAGGGTTTAGGGGTTTAGGGGTTTAGGGGTTTAGGGTTTAGGGTTTAGGGTTTATTACTGATGCCCAGTAGTACCCCTATTCCCTTTTTGTAGTCCTAGGTTCCTTATAAAGTTACCCAATACCAAAAAGAGAGGCCTTTTTATTCTTAGGTTACTGGGTGTCCTAGATTGCATGAAGGTGCCGATACATGAAAGCATGTCCATCATCGTACCTGTCACAAAGCTGAACTGCCGAACCCTAGGCTTGAAATCCTGCCCAAAGGCTCCAGTTGTTACACGTACAAACTGGAAGCCAGAAAGTGTGTTCACCGTATTATGTAACCCAGTAACTCATTGCTTAGGAAATTCGAACCCTACAGTAAACCCCTTTGCGTTGGAAACCGGATTAAGGCCAAATAGTGGTGGGATTCCCTCTACATTATTGTTGAGGATTGAAGATATTGGACTTTTGGGCTTCCACTGTATGTATAGGGTTAGCAAAACCAGATGACAGGTTCGAATCGGTCGGGGCCGGGCCAAGATTCGAATCGTGCTTCGCTTGCCTAGCTTGGTAGCAGCTAGCCAGCCCCGAACTCAAGCTCCTGAGCCCCAAGCTTATACGCATACCCCAATCCCCCTTTAAAGCCCTAAACCCCAAAATCCTAAAACCAAAACCCTCAAAACCCTATATCTCTAGGACTACTTAATTTCCTGGGCTGACAAAAACCCTATCCTAAACCGGCGAAGCCCCAAAACTTCCCGACCTTTTTTGCAGGACAGTAGCGAGGCGGAGACTCCTAGGCCGAAGGGCCCACTTGGAGGTTCATGGGACTTAGTAACTACAGTTATAAGTACCTTAACTGGGGTTAGTACTAGTTACTAGTTATAAGTATAGTAACCTTAACTGTAACCGTAGTTACTAATTCCCATGAACCTCTAAGTACGGTTTAGGTTTTAGGGGTCATCTGGAGTCTTATGAGGCTTTCTGGGGATCCTCTGAGGCTGCATCATTCATAGCTTTCTGTACGGATTTCGGGCGTATGGGGTTTGCGTTAGGGCTCTGTTTAGGGGTTTTCTAACTTGTAAGTAAGTTCATTCTAGCGAACCATAAGGCTTTCTATAGGGGTGCTAGCTTTATAGGTTGAGGGACTCTTTACGTGTGTTGAGGGTTTCTTTAAATTGAAAGGGTTCCCTTGAGAGCGGTTGCCAGAAGGTGCACTAAACAGACTAAACCCCTGAACCCTAATTTGAAACGCTGCGCGTCGTCCGCCTCGGCCCGGCTGTACGGGCATGCGGCGAGTGGCTAGTATCTGTAGCACGCTGGTTAGGTTTTCGGTAAAACAGACTTTAAACACCGGGAACAGATGTTCACGCTCACAAACAAATAAAGGGTTTGAGGGTCTTCGGGTTTAGTGGCTCGGGTTTAGGGTTGGGGGTTTTGGGCCCTAAGATGTAGGGGTCTAAGGGTCGAGGCTTAGGGGGTTCAGGGTTTGATATCTGCTTAGCTCGACAAGCTGCCGCGCAAAAGCCCCAACACATAAAGATGCTACATTTCAGTCCCGTGTCGTCGAAAACTCCACAAAACTCGCACCTGTGCGGAGGGGCGGGAGGGAAGGAAGAAAGGAAGGGAAAGGGAGGGGGGGGGCCGGAGGGGGGGGAGGGGGGGAGGGGGGGGGGAAGGCCGAAAGGGCAGGACTGCCTACAGACCAAAATCCACTGGAGAAGGCGAAAATTCACCGCCGGACCTTGGGGCTCATCGACACGTTTCCATTTTTTAGGGGGGGTGGGGGGGGGGGGTTGGCACCCTTTTTGAGGGGATTAAGAGGTGGGGAATAGAGGAATCCGAATAGGAACCTCTGACCGCTTCGGCCGGGGCCGAGGCTAATGGTTCTATCAGGGGCTTAGGGTCCGAGTCTGTTGGTCTTGGGCTTTCCTCCTAAACCCTCATGCTACGATTCTCGAGGTTGTGCAATCATGAACCCACGTTTCCAATGACTCCTATGCTGGAAACGACAACTACTGATGGATGCAAGGCTTGTAGAATCGTCTCCTGGTGTCTTTGTTGGCGTCGCATAGCGAAGTCGGCCCGGTGGTCGTGAACCTTAAACCCTAAACCCCTAAACCCTAGGCCCCTAAACCTTAAAAGCCCGAAACCCCAATGTAAACGTGCTGGTTCTGTTGGGTGTTATATGGGGCTTATGGAGATTATTAGGGCTTGTAACAGCGTTTCAAAGTGCCGATAGGGTTTGTACAAGGTTCCGTCTTGGTTTTAAATGCTTTAATGTCTGCAGGGGCCTTCATGTTCAGAATGAGATGTTTCGGTTTCATATATATATACACACATATGTATGTATGGTACTAGCAGTACATTGCATCGGGGTTGTATTGGGTTTTGAAGGGGTTGGCAAGCCGGGATACGCTATGGTTGGGCTTTAGGATTTGACTTAAGGTTTCGGGCGCAGGAGTTTAGGCAGGCCTCTGTGGCAACATGCAGCAGTACAACCTTCAAGACTGGTGGCGCGCAGTAAAAACCTCCGTATCTCACCCGGAAATCACCAGGAAACACCAAGAGACCAGAAGCCTTTAACAACCTGATGAAAACAACTTCTAAAACCTCGTAGGCCCTGTTTGAACCCTCTAGAACCCCAAACCCTAAACCGTAAGCCCTGTCTAAACCCCCCCAACCCTGAACCTCTAAGTCCCCTCCAAAAGTCCTTTCTGGAGGCCGATGCTCCCGAAGGCCGCGGCGGCCGCCAAAACGGCGGCCTCGGCGCCCAAAGCACCGCCGACGGCCACGGATGCCAAACAGGCCGAAGGTTTTAGGGTTCAGGGTTTGGGGATTCGAGTTGGGGGTAGTAGAGCTGACTTTACATAAATGGTGCGCTACTGGGTTACACAATCTGCAGATAGTTGGTCACGCCATAGAGAGGTCATGGGCTGTAGTGTTTCTCAAAGGGGAAAGGGAGGGACCCTTAGTAAGGACCCCTAGGTATATGCCCTTAATATAGCTATTATATACCCATTATATAGCCCATAATAGGCTAAGGGTCCCCATTAAAGGGTCCCTCCTTTTCCCCTTTGAGTTTCTCATAGGGATCCTTAGGGGTGTAGGGGGGAGGGGTGTAGGGGACTATATTTCCTTAAATAGGCCTTATTAGTCCTTATTATGGGCCTTAAAACCCCCTACCCCCCTCCCCCTACACCCCTAAGGATCCCTATGAGTTTCGGCTCCAGTAGGCTTGTTTAGGGCTCAGGGACGTTTAGTAGGGGGCTTGGGGCAGGTGTTTACGGCAGAGGGTTTTTGGTATTCATGTATGGGGTCTGTTTAGGCAGAGGGTCCAAGTACCCAAATAGTAGGGTTTTAGGTCCCAAAATCCATACTCTGAATGGTTTTTGGACCTTGAAACCCTACTATTTGGGTACTTGGACCCTTAGGGTTAGGGTTGCGAGTGCGGCTTCTAGCTGAAAGCAGAGCAAGGCGAACAAGGGTACCTTGGGTACCTTGGCTACCGATGCGTGGCCCAGAAATCAGGGTTCCAGATTCCCAGGGTTCAGATTTCAAGGCCTTGGCTACAGTTCTTAAGCAGGCCCCTAAACCATAAACCGTTTAATAGGCTTTTGCGTTGTTTAATTAGTATTGAAGCGATGTACAGAAGGGTTTCGTTGTTTAGTAGCCGCTTCGGACAGCTCTATACGAGTGGAATGTGATGTGCAAATCCTGTTCAATCCTTGCCTCATCCAGTTGCCATCGCGTGTGGTCGGGGGCGTAAGTAATAATGCGGCTCAGCGCATTGGGAAGGCAGAGTGTGTACAGGATCTAAAACGATCTAAAGATGTTGAGAGTTTTGGGACTTTTCTTCATCTCTGCTTCAAGCAGCCCCAGCAGGTGCGGTCCATGTTTGGACGGAGCCTCAGTGCAAGTACGCAGACGCTTGAGTATTCTTTAAGTATGGTACTCTTGCCAAGGTGTGACAGAATGTTTCTAGGTGCAAGATTGGAGCCTGACGGCACGATGCACGAGAGATTCAAGGTTTCCTGGACGAGTACGAGGTAAGAAGAATCTTTATAGACTGTATAAATGACTATGGATGTCGAGCTGTGCCGCTGACGGAGCCCCAAATTTTACACAAAAAGCCCTTAGCCCAATATTTCGTTCGGATGCAGAGAAGCAGAGCCCGCACGGTTGTGATTTGGTGTGAACAGTCTATGGGATGGCGGCTTGATATGGGTACGGCTTATGGGTTTAGGGTTTAGGTTTTAGGGTTTAGGGTTGGGTGGTTGTCATAAAAATGCCTTTTGGGTCCTTATTTAAAACGGACCTACTAGGGAAGCTGCCCCCACCCTGTAAAAGTGGTATAATAGGAATATAATAGGGACCTAATATAATCCTATATAATCCTTATGGTCACTATTACAGGGTGGGGGCCCCTTCTAATACCTAGGCCTATAGGGCCCCATTCGGCTTCCTCAATAGCTGCTTTCGAGCCAAACTCAATGACAGCACGTGTTAGAGTTTGAGGTTTAGGGTTCAAGGCTTTAGGGTGCAACTTTGAGGGTTTCTTCTGTCGTCTTCGTAGCACTGGAACTTGAAAACGGAAGGCTCCTGTAGTATAGATGCCTGAGAACAGTATCTCATTCCAGTCGCTGTGTATGCCCGGGAGATCCGTTGCAAGTTTTGATGCCCTGGCTACACAAGCAGGAGCTTAGTAGAGTATGCAAGCTGGAAGGCCTAAACCCCAACTCTCAAATCCAGAACCCTACTAGCCTATACCCGATAATGTTAATGTTATCATAAGCCCTGGATGCAAACGCTATGCTTCCAAGGACCTTCTAGTTAGGCCCTACGACCCTTAAGGACCCAATAATACTGTCCCCGGAAGACTAGGGTAACATTAAACCCTTAACCCTAAATCGCTAAACCCTACATCCTAAGAAAGGCGAGTCTGACGAGGACGACGACGAGCCGACCCTGCCAAAGCCTGCTTGAGCTCCCAGTGTGTGGTTTCAAGGGGTTTAGAGTTCTTAAAGGGATCCTTCGGGGTTCCATTAAGGGATCTATAGGGTTTAGGGCTTTAGGCCTTGAGGGCTTTAGAGTGGTTTCAAGGCGCATGCTCTGATGTTTAATGAGCGCTTATGTGTTTTGATTGGTAGACGGTTTAGGGTCCAGAGTTTCAGCAGGCGGGTTTGCAAACGGGACTAGGGAGCACATAGCAGGGATCTAGAAGTGCAAACCCAGCTATCTTAAGCAAACCTTTGTTTTCCAGTCAGTCTGTTGAGCAGCTAGGTTCCTGTGTAGTACTCTTTTGCCCGTTTTGTTTTCGGGTCCCCCTAGCAAAACCGAATAGTAAGAACCACGGGCACCCTTATCATAAGGGGGCTGCTCAGGAACTTAGGCAAGTCTCTCCACTTATAATCAGGGCAGTTGGATCCAGGTTTGTTCTTCAAACTTTAGAGGTACTAGTATCTGAGACGCTTAACCCTGGCAGCCCCAGCGTTGCTTATAAATATCTAGAAAAACTGCGAACGGACTGCGATGCCTTGTCAAGTTCTAAGGTGTCACTATAAGAGCTGTGAGCAAGACCGTGTAAAGTGCAAGAGAAGGGGGCACGCTACGCGTCCCTCGACTCTAGGGGGCATGCTACGCATCCCTCATCTTTACCTTTCTATGTGACCGCCAACGCAACGTTTGGCTCAAGTCAATGCCCATAGCTAAGTGCTATATGTGTCTTCTATCCTGAGCAATCAGAGCTATCCCGTTGCACAGACGAACCGCCGCCGGCAGTGAGTGCAAAAGGAACGGCCGCCGGTTCTGCCTGCATAGGATCGCACGTGTGGAAGTAAGAGGGAGAGACAGGGTCCAGTCTGTGGAGAGTGCTAGCCAGCCACACCTACATTCATTACAGCTCTGGTGGGGAGAGCAGCAACCAAGTCGAGATCAATCCCCCACGCAGGTTATCAGCCGTACGCGGCTCTGCCTTTCTACAGCAACGACTACTTGATCTACTACGACCACAATGAACTCAGGATCAAGCCAAGATACGACAATGACTTTCGGTGCCGATGTGGCAGCGCCAGCCGTTGGTGAGTCAACAGCTGACGACACAGTGGTGCAATCCGTTGATAGCTCCACGGAAGATGACAAAGGTCAATCTTCTGCGCTTGCCATTGCAAAGGCAGTTCCCAAGGGGAAAGCAAAGAGTCTACCAAGAGCATCTACGCCTTCGCGTCCGACATCCACAGGTTCGAGGACGGGCAAGGCTGCAGAACGACGGGCCGAAGCGTCTGGTTTTCAGGCACCTCGGACTACGTCCAGGGCCAAGGACAAAGGAGTCAAGACCTTGGAAAAGAAGTCAAGACCATCATCTTCGAGAAGCTCTTCAGCACGATCGAGGACTTCGGCTACTCGTGGGCGTGACAAGTCCATGACTTGGAATCGGATGGTTACCAATCAACCACGCGATGCTGACGATCTGGACATGACTCTGGATACGATTCCTGCGCGTGGTGATGCGTCATCCGTGGCTACGCCTGCAATAGCTGACGGTCCGAATGCCTACCAGGAACTGACGATTTCGCAACAGTTCGAAGCATCGAACCTTGCACAGCAGATGTACTATCGCAGTCAGGTGCAAGAATACGAAGGAATCGTCCAGACCCTGATGGACAAGATCAAGGAGATGCAACAAGAAGATGAAGGATCTGGAATTCGCATTGAGGAATTGGAACGACAACGTGATCATGCATGCTTAGCCATGAGGCACATCAACAATGTCAATCAGGAGATGAAGCGAGACTATGAAACAGCTTTGTTTCGCATGGATGAGCAGAACTCTGCTCAACAACGTCAAGCACATGCCGTTGCCGAGGAGTTAGCTCAACAGCTACACGTGTTCCGCACGGAGGCAGCCACCAACTTTGTGCAGTTGGAGGCAAGAGCGCAAGGCGATGGTGAGCTTATGGCACGTGAGTATGAGCGTCTGACTCATGAACTTCATGAACACGCCAGAGAGAACTTGGTCCTCCGGTCAAACACAGCAAGTTCGGAACAAGCCTTACAAGCAATGCAGGAACGATTCCACTTGGTCAAGAACCAGGAGTTGCGGGCTGTGAACGAGATCCAAGGGCTAGCTGGAAACAGCGCAGCCATTGAACAAGAACGATTTCGGCTTCGCGAACGTCTTGGTGAAGAGGAAGAGTACCGCAAAATGGCTGTGAAGAGGATGCAAGAAGCAGAGGATCGACTTCATCATAATGAAGATCATGCAAGGCGATCATTGCCTACCTTGCACGACGAGCTGAGTGAACTCAGGAAAACGCTCAAAGCACAAGAAGATCTTCAAGCGAGGACACGCAGCGAATTGGAGGCAGCGCGAAACTCCAATCAAGGAGGAGCGACGCGACCTTCGAGCATGCCCATGTCTTCGAGGACTACTGAGTCTGGCTGGGAGCACGTAGGAAAGGAAGTAATGCCTGCATTTTCCGTAGGAGATGAGGTACGATCCCCTGAAATACGGTCCCCAAGTCAAGTTAGTCCAGTCGCCAAAGAGAAGTTCGCATTCTCGGAATCGGACAAGGACAAGAACCTTGTGATGGATGGAATTCCATTCACCGGTGGAAACTTCTTCACTGGCCGCAGTTCAATGCCAATCGTGGCGGATGCAATGCCCGAGCACTACGTGCCAGGTATTAGCAGCCCAGCACTTGCGCGTTCCACGCCTAGTGCAGCCACTTTGTTCGGCATACCAAGCGGATTTCATGGGAAAAGTGATGCGGCAGCCGTGCGTGATCGACAGCTACGCGAACTCTTGGGGGATCGCGGGATGTTGGGATCGAAGTCCACAGCATCGGCCAGCTCCTCAAGACCTGTTGGCATCGACGGTGTTACCGCATCTACGAAGGGCAACGACCTCGTTGGTCCCCCTGTCGCCTATGACGATTCTATCCATGAGGCAAGGAGGCGTCAGATCGAGAAAGAGATCGCGGAACAGTACGAGGAGAAGATTGCTGATCTGCGAAGTGAAGTACTCAAGGCTCAGAAAGCCGAACAACGTCTCAGAGCTGATCGTGATGAGTGGAGATTATTCGCTGAAACGATTCAGGAAAACCATGGAGACGATGACGGTGATGAAGCTGGCGACGAGAACAGAGAGGACGAGCATGATGAAGGAACCGGCACGGGGTATGATCCTCCAGATCCGCCTGATGATGATGATGACAAGAAGAAAGGCGGAGGGGGCAAGCCTGAATCGGATCCTGGTTCGCATGCGCGCGATCCTGATGGAGACGCGGATCCTGAAGTCACAGAGGTGAGAATTTCCAGGAGGGAAGCCGACAAAGTGACCGTTCCTCCATGGCCTACTCTCACTCATCTCAACAACTGGCGATCCGTGTGCACGGCCAATGTCTTAGGGGCATCAGCCGACCCACATCATGAGGACTGGATGTTATGGCTGGCACCAGCGTTCAACCCATTCCCTGATGTCGAAGCATTGAATGATTCAGGACACAAGAAGTTCAAGAGCATAGACGTCAAATTGGGGATCGCCATGGTCGCAATGCTACGTGCCGGTGGTGACAAATCAGCTGACCTGTACCTCGAGGTGAACCGGAAGGCCAACGATTACATCAGCAGGCCTGACGTGAAGATCATCAAAGGACGACAAGTCATCGCGATGATGTATGAAAGTTTTCGAACGCATGATCGTCTTGACATGATCATCACTCTTGAGTATTTGGTGAAGCTCCAGTACCAAGGCGACAACAAGCTTCATACGTTCAAGCAGACGTGGTTGGAAGTTCTGGGACGGATGAGACCAGAGGACATTCCATCCAAAACGGCTCTCCGTGATTGCTTGTACAGCAAGATCAAGGACTCGCCCGCAATGAAGATGGAGTTGGGCATGCATTACGAACACTTGCCCTACAATCATGAAGACCGATCGTACGACAACCTGATGAAGATCATTGATCGTACTATCATGCGGAGACGAGAACAGTCAAATCTCACTCAGACCCAAATTGGCTTGCGCCAGATGCTTGAGGGCAAGGATTTGCTTGCTGCACCGGCCAAGGTACCTGAGAAACCTACGCCTAACGCAGCTCCATCCGCAAAGGTCAAGGCTTCGCCGACCAAGCCGGATAAAGCAACACCTGTACTACCTCAAAGCAAAGCGAAGAGTCATGCGAAGACCAAGCCAAAGCCCAAGAAGAAGACGAGGAGTGAGTCAGCGGACAACAGAGGTGACAAAAGCAAGAAGCAAATCCGCTGCAAGTTCCATTTCACAGATGCAGGGTGTCGAAATGGCGATAAATGTCCATTCAGTCACTCGAAGAAGACTCCAGAGCGACCCTTCACGCCGAGGACGAGAACTCCAAGTCCATCTGGAGGAGGAGGAAACAGGATATGCTACTCGTTCAAGAACACAGGCTCGTGCTCAAGAGAGAATTGTCCTTTTAAGCATGAGGCAGCGGCTACCCCAGCTCCGGAACCAAAGGCAAAAGCTAAAGCTAAATCCGAAGCAAAGGCAGCTCCAGCGAAGCCGAATGCCAAGGCCAAGGCACTCCCTGCGGCACCCGCCATCAGATTGTGTCGAAGGTGGAATCCATCAGCTCCGGCTATATGGAAGCGATCTTCAAGACAAGATGAGGAGGAGTCAGATTGTCCATCCGTTGACAGCGACGCTGATTCGGATTGTTCAACAGATGACGAATCCTCGGGAACGACTACGTCGACCCGAAAAGTGATAAAGCGCAATGTGACATTTGCCAATGACGTGAAGTTCATTTCTTCGTGTCCTAGACGATCGAAGAAAGACAAAGAGCGGAAGGTGAAGTACGTCGACATGGAAGCGTTTATCAATGATGAGGATCGCGCCGTGAGCTTGGAATTCGCCAAGCACAAAGCGAGATTGAGGGCACAGATCATGAGAGACATGGTTGACGACGATGATGATCAATGCGGAGATCGAGTTTCATTCGTACGAATCCCAGGAACGTCTCGAGTGGAAGAAGTTTCGTTCTACGACGGTGAAGATTCCATCGTTGAGCGCGAACTCGATGCTGCACACAGCAAACGGATCATCAATCAAGGCTTATTCAAATGCATGGTTCAACCAGTCATCCTCAAGAAGAAGATCAAGTTTCTCATGGACACTGGGTGTGGTCATGACCTCATATCTCAGAAGAAGATCGAGAAGCACAGTCTCGAAACACTCGTGACTCCAGAGCCCATATCATTTCAGACAGCCAATGGAATCACCGATACCGATCTCGTGTCGAATTTCCAGACTGAGTCGTTCGAGGAACCGATCAACGCTTACGTGTTGGACGACACACCGTCGGTGCTTTCCATAGGCAAGAGATGTATGAACTTCAACTACGGGTTTGTGTGGCCTCCCGGAAGGGAACCATTCATGATCAACCCGCAGGGCAAGAGAATATCTCTGTTCGTGAACGGTGACATCCCGTACGTTCGTGCCGGGAGTTCCAAGTCATTGGTTCATGATGATCCGGAGGCCAAAGCGATCACCGAAATCTTCAAGGGTGCGTTGACAGCGGGCAATGTTGACGTCAGCGTCGCAGCTGCCGCTGAAGCTGCACCGGGCGAGATTGAAGCAGAAGAAGAAGGTGATGATCACGAACGACCTCCTGATCCTGAACCCCAAGAACCTCCTATAGAAGAAGTACCAGAGTCCGAGGCCGGACGCCCTCCGGACGACGACGAAGGAAAAGGAGTGGGTGAAATTCCATTGGATGGTGACGATGAGGTGATCATTGATGTGGAAGGCGACGGTGCGCCGAGCCGCAAGGCCAGAGTCGGAACACTGAAAGCCGAAGCGAAGACATTGGCACATCTGTGTACTCATCGCTACCGCAATCCATATTGCGAATCGTGCATACGCGCGAAGATGAAGCACTTGCGAACACAACGAGGTGCATTTCAACGTGTGATCAAACACTGGGGAGATCTTGTGACGTTCGACTTCCTTGACATGCGCAAGGCCGCCGAAGCAGGCATTGGACTCGATGACGGAGCACGTGAAGTTCTAGTCATCAGGGACATCGCCACCAAAATGATCGCAGCGATTCCCACGGCTTCAAGGAGCACTGACGAAGTCGTCATGGCCATCAGACGCCTTATGGGAAGACGCAAGATTCATATGGCGTATAGTGATGAAGCACCAGAGTTCGATTCAGCTATGGCGCAGTTGAAGATCGTGATAGATCATTCCCTTCCAGGGAAACCCAGTAACAATTCACTCGCTGAACGATCAAATCAAGAAGTGATCAACACAGTCGCAGCATCCATGCTACACGCCGGATTGCCCGCTCAATACTGGTCCTTTGCGCTTAATTGCGTGATGCAGAACCTCAACGTTGAAGACGTGGAGGGCGATGGTGATTCAGCATGGAAGCGAATGACTGGAAAGGACTTCGAGGGAAAAGCCATACCCTTTGGTGCCAAAGTCTTCTTCAAGCCGACGGACACAAGGCCGAAGACATATGGCAACAAATTCGATCCAAAGGGGATTCCAGGCATTTTTGCCGGATACATCATCACTGCTGGTCAAGGATGGTCCAAGAAGTATCGCGTCTGGGATATGAAGGAGTTTGCCAACGCGAACTTGTCGATGGACGCATCTGTTCCCAGGAAGTTGATGAGACCGTACGAGACAGAAGTTATCTACTTCCCAGAGGAGATAACGTTTCCCCTGAAAGCCGAGTACGAAAGGATGAATTCAACCATTGAGGGACTCAGGGACAACGTTGACCTCGCTGGCAAGGAGATAAATGACATCGATGACGGTGATGACGGTCCGCCTGGAGGAGATGGTGGCGACGGGGATGACGATGATCCAAATGGACTTCTTCCTCCACCGGATCCCGGAGAAGATCCTGACTTACAGGACATAGATCCATCTGACATTGAGACGGAGCCGCTCGGCGAAGTCTTCAAGTCAGCAGAACATGAAGCTATTGATGCCATAGGAGACAAAAGACTCGAAGAACTAGACGAAGAGCTGGGTCTACGTGCAGCACCGCCTCCTTCTGAACCAAAGGTCACTGGGAAAGATCGACGATCGCCCCGCGAAGTCGGTCCAACCGGTAGACTCATCCCCGAAGGAGACATCGAAGAACCTGGAGAGATTATCAAGATCTTGAAAGAAAAGAAGTTGGCTCCCGAGGAGATTGAACATTGGAGTACGGGGAAGAAAGGGGACGGCATTGTATATCTCACCGATGACGGTGAAGCCTGCAAGATCGACAAAAGGGGAGTTCCGTACAAGATCCGAAGTGATGGTCGACGAACTCTTCCTACACGGCGACCTATCCATTCTTATTCTCCGGAAGCATGGAAGAAGATGAGCGAAGCGGAGAAGAAGGCAGCATACAAGAAAGAAAAGCGAGATAAAGCTCGAGTTGCCAAGAAAGACCGGAAGAAGGCTGTGATAGGAAAGAAGATAGTCACCAAGATTTTGGACAACATGATCTTTCCCAAGATTGTTCCATGTGAAGAAATTGATCTGCAACTAAACGTATCCGTTGATGACGACGATGGTTGGTCATGGGCACAGTCCTATGTGGATCAATATACACAGGAACAATTCTTGGCAGATGTCGTGCCGGCCGTTCCGGCGCATATGGTCATGGATGATAACTGGATTCCTTCTATGCCGTGTACGACTTCTCACAGAAACGTACATCGGGAAAAGAATCATGCAGGAGGATCGTGCTTCAATGCCATGGTCACTCGACCCGTCACACGCAAGGAGATGATCAACAATCCCAAGGCCATGGAAGCTTTCATGAAAGAATGGAAGGGATTGTGGGACCAAGAGGTGTTTGACTTCTCAACTACGCGTGAATATGACGACGTCGTCGCTGAGGCAAAGAAGAAAGGTGAGAAAGTACACATGGCGCGAGTACATGGACTGATATACGAGAAGAACTATCAGCTCAAAGAGGACGATCCTGCCAGGAAGTTCAAAGGGCGAGGTGTACTACTCGGTGATCAGGTCAAAGACCAGAATATGGAAGCCGCATTGTTTCAGGATTTGGGGAATTCCCCGGCTACGTTTGACGCCTCACGATGGGCAGATTATTACGGATGCCTTCCTGGCAACGATGTCCAGATGGCGGATGCTATCCAAGCATACATTCAGGCGAGATTATCGGGCACTCCATGTTGGGTTGAACTGCCTGATGAAGCCTGGCATCCATCTGCGAAACGGCACAAATTCCGTAGGCCGGTATGTCGCCTGATCAAAGCTCTATATGGACATCCTGACGCAGGAACCATGTGGGAACAACATTGCCACACCGCGGTACAGAAAGTAGGGTTCAAGCCGATTGGCGATGAATGGCCATCATTGTATTTCCACCCGCAAATGAAGCTCTTACTTGTCATCTACGTGGATGATCTCAAGATGGCAGGACCCAAAGAGAATCTACCCAAGGGTTGGGACATGCTGCGCCAAGAACTTCGATTGGAAGAAGAAACGCCGCTGGGCTTGTATCTGGGTTGTCGCATCTCCAAGGGCGAGGCAACGTTGCATGACAAAACGAAGGTGCAGACCGTTACCTACGACATGGAGACGTACCTGGACATGACAGTCAAGAAGTACTGCGACGTGACTGGGTTCGATCCGACAAAATTCAAGACGGTACCATCGCCGAGTCCGGCTGAGGAGACTAAGAATCACCCAGCTCGCGCTCCGGCACAGTCAGGTAAAAGCCATCGATGCACGTGGTGTGGACACACCATGCCTGTTGATAAGGATGGTCGGCTCGTTCCGCCTCCACCTATTCCCAAGGCGCCCGAGGAAGAGGAAATCAACGAGGCCAATCGCGGCGCACTTGCTCCGCAGGCAGCCAGCATTCTCATGAAATTGCTTTATGCCGCGCGCATTTGCCGCTTTGATCTTCTGCGCAGTATCAACAATCTTGCACGCAAGATCACGAAATGGACCAAGAAGGAGGATGCTCTTCTTCATCATCTCATGGCCTATGTGCACCAGTCCAAACATCACATGATGATTGGATGGGTCGGGAACTCCTTGGAGGACTCGTCCATCGGGCTGTTTGCAGATGCGGACTATGCGGGTTGTGGAGAAAGCTTGAAATCTACCTCCGGTGCTCATTTGCACATTCAAGGTTCTCACACAAGATTTCCCTTGGCGGGACTTAGCAAAAGGCAGGGATGCTTGAGTCATTCCACACCTGAGGCCGAGATTGTCGCGGCCGACTTTGCCATGTCACGTCTTGGATTGCCTGCTATCACGTTGTGGCAGCAGCTTGGGGGGCAAGACCCCAACTTCGTCTTCTACGACGACAACCAGACCATGATCGGGGTGATTCGCACGGGCAAGAATCCGACTATGCGTCACTTGGAACGTACCCACGGTATCTGCATTGGATGGATGCATTCTATCTTTCAGGAAGGTTACGTTTCTCTTGCCTATGAGGTCACTGCCAAGATGTCAGCGGACATACACACCAAGTCGTTCAAGGATTCCGTGTCCTGGACACATGCGTGTCAGCTCATCAACATCTTTCCGCCGGATCTTATCGGCTCCCAAGAGATTATGGATCTGATGCGGCCTACTCATACCCAAAGCACGGATGAGAAGGGTCAGCAGCACTACTCGTTCAAGAGCGAGGTGCCTTGTTTTCCTTACACGCAGACGCCGATCCTCCCTCAGGTGTTGTATCGCGCTGGATTGTCGAGTAAGGAAGGCTTGCAAGAACATGACAGTGTGGACCCCATCCTGGTTGTCAAGTTCCCGCGCATGTTGCGGGGGCCGCCTTCTGCGTTGCCGCCTGGTCGTTACCTTCGGTCGACTTGGATTCTTCGTGAAGGGCAGTGGCACCAGATGGAGGATCGTGCTGCTATCCTTGACACACCGGGCAAGTTCGACCGCTATGTGGAGCGTGCTGTGTTTCAGTACCATCCGGTACGGGGACATTTGCGCCCCGCTGCTATTGCGGACGTCCTTGCGCCGCCGTTTTTGCCTCCTCCTGAACCGCCTCTGGGCCAGTCTTATGTGCGCGCCCTGCCCGCCAAATGGCGAGCGGTGGTTGTCACACTGGCGCGTGCCATCCATGGGGGGTACCAGGGCTTTACATTGCACCAGGGATTTTGTTTCAACGGCCAATCCAAAAGTCAAGCCTCTCAATTTGGTTATGACCAATGGTCGTCGGTGTACGAAGATGTATGGCATGATGCGGCGGAACAGAAAAGGGAATATCAAGGATATGATGGAGCAATTGTGCCTCACGTGGTCAATTTCGCCGAAAACAAGCCCAAGGAGGGTCTGGTGATCCAATTCCTCGACCACGATGGAAGGTTGGTCCATGCTTACAAGAATCCTTACAGCCGGTGGAAGTACCGTATCACTATCAAAGATGCTCCAAAGGCAGTGACGGTATGGACATTGATAGGAGTCGATGAGGAGAACTGGTGGAATGAGTATGCTCCAGGCAAGGATTGCATCGCCCAGCATGCTCCCGATTCTCACTACGACCCTGGGCTGCAAGTAAATGTTCTGAGTATGGGGCGAGAAGTTGACGACGCCATGTGCGCCTACATCTTTGATGTGGTGGAAGCAAGGAAAGACAACCCTAACTCCGTAATCTTCATTGGTGCAGGGGTGTTGGGCAAGAATTCGTGGCTGAGTCGGAAAATCGCTGACAACCCTGAAAGGGCCAAATTGCGGACAGACTACCCATGGGGGGAGGTCGTCCAAAGAATTGCGCGCAGAGCGGCATCATGGGGGTTCCAAATCATCATCGAAGTGCCTCCTCGAGTACCAGTCCAGGAAACCAAGCAGTACAAGGGACTTCAGGAAGATGCCATGTGGAAGAGCATCAAGATCCAAGGATGCACTCACGGGCAACGTTATACCTTTCGGGATCCTGTATCTCCTGGAACCGCCGTTGAGCTCGGCTACTGCAAGGATGAATGGGAGTACATTGCCGCAAACGTCGCGCTGCATCCTAAGTCGTCTGATGTGTGCTCGTCCAAACATTTGCACATGACTGATTCGGACGCTAAGGATCGATCTGATAAATGCGAGTTGACTAGCCAAATCTCCAGAAGATTGCTTAAAGCCTTGAAATTTCAGGCAACTGGCGATGGGAGATTGGTAGCCATGCCGTCGAAGGCTGGTGGACGGAAGCCAGACCGCATGATTGTTGACCTCTGTGGCTTGGGTAATGGCTACGCCGTACCTAAGCCCACTAAGGGTTGCTCTCGCATAACTTGCAAGGAGCTGATCAGCTCCAAGGCCGATGAGGACAGCCTTATCGGTACGATGAAGGATGCGTGCCGGAACGACCTGCGCACACCTGTGCTATTCGTGGCATCGCTTTTGCGATCAGGTGCTGGTCCTGGAAGTAGTGAAGGGGCTTGCGTGGGGGGTGAAAAACGTTCTGGTGGGAAGTACAAGGTTTTCAGAAGTGTCTTGAAATCTCTCAAACGCCTGCTGAAGAAGTGTGCGGAATTTTCCGACGTCTATTTTTCGCTTGACATGCCTTCTTCATGCTCATGTTGGTCTTGGCCAGAGTTGCATGCTCTTGTTTCAAGTGGCAAGGCGACGAAGGTTAAGGTTGATGATCATGTTGGTGCTGATGGCGATGGTGGTGGGCGCAGGATCATGTTCTCTAACATGCCTGAAGCGGACCGTTTGGTGATGAGACCGGATGATTGCTTGGACCATGATTCGAAGAACAGTTTGTCGCAGCGCATTGATGTCTCATGGCGGTCAATTGCGAGGAATGTTCGCAGCCTTGTTCGAGCTCATGTCAGTGTCAGTCATGTTGCACATGAATCTGAGGACATTGCATGGCAGCAACATCAGTGTGTAGACGCTGATGAAGGGGCTAATAGACAGCCCCAACTAAGGAACAACTAAGGTCTGACCAGACGGATCGGGGAAGGGTGCCTCTTACGGAGAACCCGGAACCGTGAAGTCGAGTAGGGTGTAGGGACTTCCCTCCTACGGAGGAAGGACCGAAACCCGAGCCATGGCTGAAAGCTACAATGCCTACGAGCTGGCCTTCGAAGGAGTGGACCACGAAGAAGTTTTCCCGTCTGGTGGGATGATGCGAACGTTTCTGAAGTTCCACAAGTTCCTGGAGATGTATTCTGGGGATTCGTCGCAGAGCGTTTCGCTCCCGCCGAAGATTACGAAAGACAAAGTGGTCGACAATGATCTCATTCGCACATGGGCAGCGTTCAAAGCACCTCCGTTGGTCTTGCTGTTCACGTGTGCAAATCTGTCGCCAGGAGGGGATCTTTCCATTCGAGTCCGAGAAATCCTCAAAGCTTGCTTATTTGCTGCCCCTGAGGAGTACATGGACAAACCCTATGGGGAGATACTCGCCATGGTCATCAAGTTTGGTGGAGGTCTCAAACACATTGTTGCTGACTACGAGGGGAAGTTCAATGCCATCACCAGGTTCATGGTGGATGAGGAAGTGATCCGCGATGATGCAAAATTGGCTGTGGTTGAACTGGAACAAGAACGAAAGCAAGTTCGGTTCGACTTGAACACTGCAACAAGGAACATCGTCAGTGCGGACGGGTACTACAACCTCGCCGTTCTCATCAACTCCGTGGAGACGCCCTACCAGACTGTGACAGACACGAGAATTCAACAATGGTATACGGTGAATCAGGACTACTACCACAAGTTGCCAATGTCGGGTAGAGCACCTGACCAATCAGACCTGTTGGCGGAGCCTACGTTATGTAGGGTGTGCAAGCTGATGTACATGTTCGCAAAACACACTGGGTATGGACTACGGACCTACAACCAAGAATGTGCAGCGAACAACGATGGCGCTACGCCACTCAACGTTCACCAGCTGGCTTTGATGATGCGCACAATGCCTCAAGGCATGGGACATCCGCTCGCCTTTGCGATGAACTCGCTCCAGGCGTTCAGTGTCTGTCTCCACGTGCTTCATTCCTACGTATCATGGGTTGATCCAGATACTGGACACCCGCATTACAGATGGTCCAACGATGTGCTCCCTGATTCCGACTACACCACGTATTCTTTCCTCAAGCACCATGTGGATGCTGTATGTGCAGATCAAGACAGGAACGGCTTCCAATTGCCGGATGCGTTCCGTAGCTACACCTGGAATCAGTGCGGAGTTGAATCTGGGTATGTGGTCGACTGCTCTACCAAACGCGCCACGTTGAGCATATGGGAAGCAGAATTCCAACAGATGGGGGCACCAAGTCCGCTTATGCAAGATGATGGCCTATTTCCGCCCAACCTTCAACGGCATCCTAGCTGGGTGTACTCAACGGGGAGGGTGGCGATGCCTACGGCAAGCAACCTCGAACCGGAAGGAATCGTGCACCCTGAGCATGGAAGAACGCCGGGACAACGCAAGGATCCGCTGCCGAGCCTCGAGCCACCCCTAGCCACGGACCAAAGAGGGCAAGGACGGACGAGGCAACGGCATCGGCGTCATCATCTTCCGCGGCACCTCCTCCACAACCATCGACTTCGCAACCGGAAGAGGAACCATCGCAACCGACATGGGAGGAAGCTCCAATCCCCGCTGGCGCTCAGGAAAGTTGGTACCATTATGTCAACATCGATGAAAAGGGCTGTCGCTCGAGCTTGCTGGCGACGACCCGTGATCAAGACGAGTACCCACCTACCATTGATGAGACGCCAAAGTTCGTGGCCAACCACGACGTGGGGACCACACCGATTCAGCATTACGTCAGAAGACTGGTGACCTACTTGGCAAGGATTCGTTCCGTCTCTCAAAGTGACGACAAGGGTCTCAACCTGAAGGTCTACGTGAAGCTGAGCACGAAGATGTGGTTACGGATGTATTCGCGGCTGTACCATGCATTGGCATTGGTGTCGTGCGTGCATCTTCCTTCTCCTCCAATGCTTACCTCGGCAGTGATGATCGAGGCAGACAACGATCTTGTCGACAACGATGAAATTCCGGCAGAAGCAAGGATCAACACCATGAACACGCTGAACGGATTTCGCAATAGTTTGGGTATGGGTGGCAAGCCTGATGCCGCGACTATGCGCTCTCAATGCACAATCCTCGTCCAAGACTTTGACATGGTCGCAAGGACCAGAGGGATCGTCGCATACAGTGAGAGAAAATCTCGTCATGCATGGATGGAGTGAGATCTACATTGTGAGCCCGTCGATCACCGCAGGTGCCAACTACAACTTCCAAGTCACAAAGGGATCGTTGGAATCTGTGAATGAGACATTGGATGGCTTGACTGAAGAGCAGCTTGCAACCGTCACGTTGCATTACCATCTGTCTCTCCAGGCGATCCTCATCGAGAACATATCATTTCCGATGAGTGAGGTCGGAGACGGAGCAGCGATTCGTGCTGACTTGCAGCGACAGCTCAAGGTCACGTACGTTGACCCCATCATCGCGGCAGGGAAGCGTACCACGCGCCCTCCAATTGTCAACATCAATCATGACTTACGGTTCGTAGGAGCAGTCAGCAATTACCTTCGACAGAAAGCTTCTATGTTCAACGGCTTCCACGCGCTGGGAATGTATATTGAACTGGAGTTACGGGCCCGGGCATGCGTGGTGATTCATGGATCTTCGTTTTGGTCAAGAATGTATAGCCAGGCGAAACATGCGTCGTCAGGCGTGCATACACTGTCAGTCGAAAAGGTGCCACCACCGGACAATCGGGTCAGGTTCAAATTGGGCCTAGCTATCTACGAGAAGCAGCTGTTCTGCGAGAAGATGGTATCCACGTGCTTCGTTGAGGCATCGAAAGTTCGCTCATGGGACGAAACAGTCCGAACCGACTCAGTCGCTCACCCGTCGCTTGTCGAGATTTGGGAGGACAAAAGTGAAGTCAAGACGTCCACCAAGATTTCGCAGACATGGTTTACGGGGGAACAGCAGCAACAGATCAGGGCGGGTGCCCAGGGTGACACGGTCGCTGAATCGTCCACAGTCACCTGGCAGGATTTTGACATCGCCATGACCGTTCCCGAAGCCTACTACGACAACAGGCACTACTGGTTCAGGATCGACACCTATGCGACCCTGAACACTGGTTATGTCAAAGGGAGAACGTTCTATTGCCCCGGATGTGAAGCAATGAAGTTGGCTGAGTGCTACGCACAA